>SEYY01001168.1:239255-249794 GCA_009176605.1 Armadillidium nasatum | reverse complement strand
CTTCGTTCGACCTTGGGCATTTTCTTGACGCTTCAATCTCCGTAGGGAGGTATCCTTAACTCACCTTCATGTAGGTTATTCACACGTTACCTATAGCCACTTCAAATCACGGGGAAACTCCAGATTTGTTGGTTCTGCCCTTCATATGCTCCACTTTTGGTACATCACATCCTGGTTGGATGTCCCGCTTTACAGCCTTTCAGACATGAGTTACTTCCCAGACTTGTGTCCCATCCTCTTTAGGGACCTTCTTTTCCTAATTCTTATAATTAGGAATTATATGCAAAATTTGAATATCTTAAATTGTTCATTCCTTTTTGTCTGTCTTCCCTGGTGTTGGTCCCCAACCTAGCCTTGTCTCATTCTAGTGAGCAGTGAAGAAGCCTGTACAACTACCCAGGAAAAAATAATAATAATAATAATAATAATTATTATTATTATTATTATTATTATTATTATTATTATTATTATTATTATTATTATTATTATCTCTCATAACAACTTCTGAATCGAATCCTTCTCGAAGTGGTGGTGAAATATTTTCATGGTGTCTGAGAAATGATTTGATCTAGTTTATGTTGTGCTTTTATGACATCATTGATTTCTTTTTTTTTTTTCTCCAAAATTTTGATGTACCATTCTCTCCTCATTTTTATTCACCTACCTCCTCATGTATATTGCCGTACGTATTCTTCACCCCATTTCTTTTTTTTCCTCCATCAAAATCCATTACAAATCGCTGTGCGAAATCTGTGCTAGTTTTGGACCCATCCCAAACCCCTTTTCTCGTGGACAAAGGCACAGGAAAAAAAAAAACCGTCCTGTTCGTCTTTGAATGGGTCGCCCATTGTAGGGAACCCGAACCTCAACTAACCTCCGAGGAGCCTGCCCTACACTTGGGGTATATAATTTTGCGTTTTGTGTCGGTGTCATGTGATGCATGGAAGGGGCCCAGATACAGAGTTCGGGAGACTTTTACGAGGTCACCCCCACAACTCATGCTTACAGGATGTGGTTTTGGAGAAATGTTCTCTGGGGCTTGCACAGCTTTCTCTACCGCTCTTAGTTTCCTGTATACCGTTCCTTCAGTTATTCTCTCTCTATATTTATTACTAGTTATTATATATCCATTATGGTGTTGGAAATAAAGGCGTTTTTTAAGTCTAATGAAAATGCCCCCGTTTTAAAGAAGGATGAAAACCATTCACTGACGGACACCTCACCGTCATCTCTCTTACTCCTTAGCTAAAAACTGACAAGAGCTTCACAGCCCGTGTGAATATAGAGATTATGGAATTCCCTATGTCCTCTGCTGCTCCCTACCTTAAAACAGAGGCATCGAGTCGCCTTGAATCCCAAATGTGAATCGAGAACCGGTCCAGAAACTTGTCGTGACTCTCCTCGGAAAGTCTCCGGTAACTATTTAAAGAATTTTTATATATCGGGGGGGGGGGAGGTCCTTTCCGTCCGTCCACCCGCTACTCACTAGTTCATGGATGCACTTTATTTCTTTTTTTTTTTTTTTTAGCTCACTGACATCACATCATCTGACTACACACACTTGTCCTGAAGGAAGCGGTAGAAAATGTCCTCAGTACTAACAATTCGTAGGTGATATCATTGCAAAACTGGTTTCTTCTGGTGTGTGCTCCTTCAAGATTTCAAGCTAAACCTCTGAAAAGTTCTCAACTGAACGATATACCTGTCCTATCCACACCATATAGGATTCGTAGTATGTCAAAGAGTACAGTCTTCACTTCTGAGATCCAATTTAGAAGGATGTTATCTTAGCTTATCTACAAAAAATCTATGCCTTGTCATTGTTGTGTATAGATTTCCCCCGACCAAGACTGCGACTACTAGGACTAATCCAAAACTGCTGCTTACTTTTAATGCACTGTTTCCGCCAAGTAAGATAATGATGGAGTTCACCATTTATGATATACAATCTGACATTCCTTGTCGTTTGTCTTCCAACGACATCCCATCCAACCACGCCTAGAAGGCTTGCTTACCCTCACCATACGTTGCACTCTCACTCTTCATTAGTAGATTGCCTCGTTTCACAGAACCTATCTTACCTTCCATTGGGACTACTATCCACCACAACACAAGCATCGTCGTCTCCAAGAGCAAACTACCCCTCTGCTCCTGGCATTATATTTTTTACTCTTTGACTTGGAGTATGTCTAGCAGAAATCCACGCACACCCAACCACCTATCAAATTCTATTCACTCGAGTCTCTCTTCTCACTAGACACGATTCAAAGAACTTCCTCCGCTCCTAATGTACAGTGCTCTCCTGTAAGCGATCGGCACCACACTCTCCCTGGAAATATTCGGATCACTCATCCATCCGCCAATGTTTTCAAGAGGAAGGATCCTTACATGCGTGATTAACTTATCCTGTGCCAACTGGCTTCTGACTCTTTGAAATACTTTCCACGCTCTCGAACCAGGATGTAATCCACAGTAGGCCACCCTATTCAAGTGACTCTGTTTCGTGTCCAGAGTCCTGCAGAAGAATAATTTTAAGATTCATTTCTGACACCCCTTTCCCTTTCCAGGTAACAAGGGGTAAGGCATCCCATTATTATTCCCTTTGTTATTTTTCCATTTGTATGGCAGATCCGATCCTTAATATCACAAGTTGTGTCCAAAGTGACAACTCCTGCATTTTACATGAAGTGGATCAAACAATCTCACTAAGTTGCGGCCTTCCAGTCCCTTGAGTTTAACATCTTGGGATGAGGGAATGGGAATCACTAGCTAACCTGACCCAATTCCCTCTCCATCAGAAAATCTAATACATTCCATCTCTGGCAAATACAGTTAGACTTCGGTCCTTGAAACGATTGCCACCAATGTTGGTGGGGAATGGATGGAGAATCTGATAGTTCTGGCAAAACCAACATACAGTACACTCCGCAACGATTCCTAATCCTTCCAGAAAACTTGGATCGACATCGAACGTTAAAACTGCTCACACCATCATCTTGCTCATTTATTTTTGTAGCAGAGCTAATGGCTCTGTTTGAAGTCTCCAGGATTCTGACATTAAACAGAGTCGAATCATTCACTATCTTCTCTGACTTAAAGTACTCCTCTTGCCTTTTATAATCTATCCTCTCGGAATCCGTTCATCTCTATTGTTCAGCAGTTCTTGTTCCGACACCATACTCGGAAAAAACTTTGCAATTTTGCTGTGCTTCAATTCACCTAGGGGTTACTGGTAATCAGCAAGCCGATAGAGCAGTGATTCGAGCAGCTTCCCGAACATTATGCAGGTCACACATCTATTAAGAACTACAGTGGAAACTTCTTTCCAGCAGTCGACTACAATGCTCCCTTCAAAAGTGGTTTTTAAGACCTGCTGAGAGAACTGTTGGAATGAAGACATACGCTGTGCTAGATTTCGATCGGTGAAACTCCTCATAACGAGTTGATCTCTACTGGTTCGTCACAGCCGCCAACGGAAGATTACACTCACGCTACTCTGAATTAAGCCACACTGTACTTTCCATTTCCCATGGGGATTGACTCTCTTACAATCTCCACAATTTTGCTTTCTTGTGGAAACTAGGACTTTACTTTGTAAGTTGTAATACACCTATATCGACTTTATATTTCATTACGGTCTAGGTGCAGATCCTAGTGTTGTAGTTTCATTAGTATAGCCGCTTTTCAGTGAGCAGTGCTTGCACCTGTAAAGGGAGTTTAAAAAAAATCCTTCATAACTATTAATATAAATTGTTTCATGCGTTTCGCATAAAGTAATCAGATTGTAAACTAGATGTTAAATAAATGACATGTTTATTTGTTTTTAAAGTATTAAAATTATATTTTAATAAGTTGTTATTTTTTCTCAAAAAATTAAGTCTATAATTTGATACGATAGAGCAAAGTCATTGTCATTCTAAAAGAAAAATTGTGAGGTATCAATTACTTAGACAGAGGAAAAAGTAGAAGTCTGCTGATTAGAACTTAAAATTTGTTTAATGTATATACATTGTAATATATAATATATAATATACATTATAATATATAGAACTATATATATATAATATATATATATATAATATAGTATATATATGAATATATATTATATTATATATAATATGAATGTTATATTAATGTAATATATATATTATATATGATGATGAATGTTTATATGATGTATAGGAATAAATGATATAATTAATGAAAAATGATATAGAATAATATATATATATATATATATATATATATATATAATATATATATATATATATATATATATATATATATATATATATATATATATATATATATATATATATATATATATATATATATATATATATATATATATATATATATATATATATATATATATATATATATATATATATATATATATATATATATATATATATATATATATATATATATATATATATATATATATATATATATATATATATATATATATATATATATATATATATATATATATATATATATATATATATATATATATATATATATATATATATATATATATATATATATATATATATATATATATATATATATATATATATATATATATATATATATATATATATATATATATATATATATATATATATATATATATATATATAATATATATATATATATATATATATATATCCGCATATATATATATATATATATATATATATATATATATAATATATATATATATATATATATATATATATATATATATATATATATATATATATATATATATATATATATATATATATATATATATATATATATATATATATATATATATATATATATATATATATATATATATATATATATATATATATATATATATATATTTTTTTTTTTTTTTTTTTTTTTTTTCTCGTATTTTCCTCTTATCTTGGTCCCAGTGCTGTAATACCTTTCTAGGTATTAATGATGCGTATGTGGGTTCTTGATAAGGATTGTTTACTATTGAATATTCATTTGTGGTGTTTTATTTCTGAAACCACCACGTACCGAAGTGGCTTCGAAATCTATTTTCTTTCAAAAAGATTCACATGATATAGTTTAGGCTGGACTGACTAGAGCTAACTGAGGATTCACCGAGGTAAAATGTATTTTTTCTCACACACTTGAATATAGGATTTAAAAATATCAGGACCAAGTCAAGGGTCATTGTCTGTGGCATTGAAAACTGTGGAGCACTGGCTTGTACAGTATCTCTTGAGAGGAGGACCCTTAGAGTTGTACTCAAAAGGGAGAGCAACAGCAGTAGTAATAGAGAAAATTTACTTGTTGTGAGTGTAAGGTTTGCGGAAGTAAATTTCTAGTGATTCATGAAGTGGCATAGATTTTTATGCTGATTATATGAAATGAAATAAAAGTCTTATGAACCTGGAATATTCCCGACCTACTAGCACTTCGGTGCCTTGCCGGACTGTCAAGCTTCAACGATTTATCGCATGGTACACTCTTGATTGTCCAGGTATCAAAGTAGTTGCAACCACGAAAAGACGCACCACTCCTTGTGGTTGTACAATCATGTATACTCTTTATTCTTCCCACTGCCCAGAATCTCCAGCAGACATGTCATTCTCATTGTCCTTCATCCACTTCATGAAAAGTTTTAGTGAATAAAGAACTTACTCTTAAAATGATCTTTTGAACCCAGGAATAAAAAAACCCTTCCATCGCCACATTAATGCGGAATCTCGGTAATTCTAAGACATTTCTAATAAAACAGATTTCTTGTTGCCAACGTATATAGTATTTAGTTTAGTATTTAATATTTTCCTTTGAAAATTGAATTCTCGAAATGCAATGCGTTTCCAAATATCCTATAGCCATAGAAATGCTTAGTGTGTCAAATGTCCATGAAATATGTATGCGCAACATAAAACAGAGTTTCACCTTCATTGTGTGAAAACCATTTTAAGTCAATTTCCAAGGAGACCATCGTTTCTTTACC
Source organism: Armadillidium nasatum (assembly GCA_009176605.1). Taxonomy (NCBI): domain Eukaryota; kingdom Metazoa; phylum Arthropoda; class Malacostraca; order Isopoda; family Armadillidiidae; genus Armadillidium; species Armadillidium nasatum. The sequence goes on along the minus strand of SEYY01001168.1, from coordinate 243,802 downwards.
TCAAAAGTCTAATAAAACCTGTTGAAAATAAATTTTTGAATTATGGAATATGGACCATGCGAAAAAAACAAATTCTGGTTATGAGACTAAAACTTCACAAAGAAAAACAATCTACAAAGCTGTATGCGTATTCTACAGTACACTTAAATATCAGCTCATAACAAGATTCACTTATGATGACTCGAAACAGCACGCTCGAAGAGGCTCTCAATCAACACTGCTTTCTCATCTGTCTCGACTAATTTAGCAACCGTTACTACAGCATAAGGGAAGGAGCCAAAGTCGAAACTTTTTTTTTAAACTTCTGAAATTTACAAAGAAAAACAATCTACAAAGCTGTATGCGTATTCTACAGTACACTTAAATATCAGCTCATAACAAGATTCACTTATGATGACTCGAAACAGCACGCTCGAAGAGGCTCTCAATCAACACTGCTTGTTCACATGTCTCGACTAATTTAGCAACCGTTACTACGACTTTGGATCCTTCCCATAAAGGAAACATTTTCACCTCCAAACCAAGGAGACAAATGAAAGAAATAACTAATTATTCATTTTTAAGCACACAATCGAGATTGATACTGATTTACCATGAATCGTTTTGGGAATTTGTTGTGATCAAGGACTGAGCACTTCTCGCGCAAAGAGAACTAACCGAACCAATGCAAAAGATCAACATCAGTACTCTATAACCAGTCTGAACTCCACACTTGCTCTCAATTCAAGTTTTTCAACTCGTATTCTGATGACAACACATAAACAAAGACTTTTCTTTAAAAAAAAAAAGTCAGAATTCTTACAAGACATCGAGATTTGTCAATGAAATGTTGCATTGATGAGATGTTAGTGTAACTCTCAGATCTGTGAACAAGTAGTTGAAGCAAAACCAATGGCAGTCAATTATAGAACTCAAAAATCCAACAAACTCTTCACTATCCTGTTGAACTACAGCTACTCTAAATCCTTTCGCAAAACCTTCATTGAGATCTTTTAAATTGAATTCCATAGTATTCCACTACTTCGTTTGCTTTTCGACTTCATTTACCAAAGGAGCTTACTACATTGGTTTCCCTTCGAGGGTTTTCAATGCGTTGCCTGAAAGACAACGGTAATCGCAGCATACTTAACAAGATCTCAACCAGTTTGCTCAGTCAATTCCTAAACCCAGCCACTCTCTTATATACTGCAAGAACCAACATCCATCAGCTTTCGCTCCTCACAGGCCAGAATTCAGGGACTTCTAAACAACTCCGTATAAGCTCCAGCAAAGACAACTTTCTCTAACAACGTTAAAAAAAATCTTAAGATACCAAATTCCAGATTGATGTGGTTTTTTTTTTTTCATTTTTGCAAACGAATGTTTTGATGTACAGTCTGTTTTCAAAATTGTATGGCCTCAATAATAATAAACTTCATTTCCTCTGTTACTATTGATGTTTAATATCAGTTTTATAATCATATAAATGTTGAATTCTAGTTTTGTCCTATTAGTTACGTGAAAAAAAAAATATGTACAAAATGAATCAGAAATATTCCCAAACCCACATTATTATTATTATTGAAATAATTTTGTTTTTGGGAAACCTGTTAATTTTTGTTTTTAATATTGATATATTGCTTTTGGGAAATGTTTAGTTTAATAAATAATACTTGTAATTACAGTTATTACATACTCCTTTCTCTTTAAATATATTACGTTTGCTTGCTTTTTTGTTCTGTGCAGTTTTATAGTGGTTGTGTTTTGAACTTTTGCATGTGCTGTACTAGAATTGATATGTTTGCAGACAATTTGATGGATACGTAAATATAAAATTTAAAAGTGGTAAAATTAGACCACGAATATATCCTCTAATTTCTTCATATGCAAAAATTATTCTTGATTTTTTTTATGGTAATTGATTTTTTTTTTGTCAGAATCATGAATCATAAATGAAATTACTTATAACAAAAAGTTGATACAAAATTTTATTTTGTGCAATTATTTCTCCATCAATTTATAAGTATACCAGGTCAAAAATTAAACTTCATGGCAGGAGTTCCCATCTTCTTCATCTCAGATGCTTTTCGGAACTCTTCTAAGGGTACGATTTGTGCAGTAGTAGTTTACTAAGCCTCCAGAGCGGTTATCATTAACTACATGAGGAGAAAGGGTTTTCAGGTGACGAACATTTATAGATTTTCGCCTTACAAGGACGCCCCTCATTCTCAGAATGAACGCCAGCATATGTAGTTTAGAATTTCTTTCCTGTCTATGAAGACAAAAATTGGGCTTATTAGCTACATGATCAGATATTATACCACAGCCAGTTTGGTGCTTCAACTGCTGAGGTTCTGTCACTCAGACACACAAAAGAGTTTTATAGAAGCCCTTTTGAAATTTATACATACTGTGATGAATGAGTTCCACACATCTTGCTAAAATCTACCTCACCACACCAACTGCAAGAACTAATGCGATGCTTCTTCCTCAAAATGTTTTACACACCTGTTTGAAAAGTTCTGGAACTGTGTACTCTTGAAAAGCTTGCTATATGAGATGCAGCATGTTGTGTTCGATTTAGTGTGGACTACACTGAACTCCCTTTGCTGCTCTGTTTCCTGTTCGATATCACCCAGTGATACTAACTCGAGTGCAGGGGAACCCTCATTGAACCCAGCACCTAACTAGTTAATATGATCACCCTCCTCACCAAGTCCACCACACGCTACTCCATTGAGACTTGGGAATGCCCTTTCAACTCTTGAGATGGCTCACCAGACGGCCGACTTTGTGGGCCTCAACCATAGCATCTTCCCCCTTAAACAGTACCCCTGAATTCATTTCCAAATCTGTTTCTCTACACCTTACTCATGAGGCGTTCCAGTGTAAGAGATGGGATTCACTTTCTCCACCCAAGCCTTTCGACTCTACCAACTTGGAGTGATTCATACATCTGAAAAGATTTTGTGGGGAGGTGGATGCATAATTTCATGGGCGAATCCTTTGCCCACCTCCCCTTTATTCCCATGGCAGATGGCTTTGTCGGAGGAGTATTTGGCAGTGACTAGATGACTGCCGTCTCCCTACGTGGCTGCAATGAGCTTAGCTCTGCGGTCTGGGGGCGGTATGTAGCTTTTTCGGCTTTATCAGACCTTCTGTTAAGCTACTGTATGCGAGGGTCAGTCGCTAATCGGGGGACGGGAACGGGGAACAGAGTGGAAAAGTTCGTGCCCTACTCCAATAACCGTCCTGGCCACCAGTGACCTTCGTTGGGAATCCAGAAATAGCTATATGGGGGGTCTTGCATATCAGGTTAACTCTGCCAGCTACCCTCCAGGTCTACTAACAGCTTGGCGGGAATCTGCGGTGGTAACACTGACCTATTCAGGCTGTTGATCCCCCAATTGAGCTGGGGGAATGACCCCTCAGAGGGATCATCGGATAGGTCTGCAGAGACACCCTCTGGGAGGGGGGGGGGTGTCTCACGGGTCGTTACGGGGAGAGGTGGGTAGTGGAGCTGCAGCTTCGAAATGCTTCGCGCTTTCGTCTGCGGCCCCCCATCTGCAGTTTATAGCAAGTGTCGTTGCTCTTTTTTAACTCCTTTCCTTTGAATTTCTTCCTTCTCTATACTTACTCATGCTTAGATTTCTCACAGATTGTTCCAGATCAGCATTTGTTGATGAAGCGACCCCTTCCTCTTTTCCTGTTAATTGTGGTGTTCTTCAAGGTTCTGTTCTAACTTCAACTTTACTTTTACTTTTAATTATGATCTCGGCAACACTTCTAAATTAATTTATTCTTATGCCGATGACTCATCTCTCCATTTTTCTACTCGTTTCAAATTTGCTTTCTCTTTGTATCTAGAGTTGCAATCTTGCCGCTCTGGGTGGAGTTTTCAGGGGTGGTGGTCACTTCTTCAGCTTAATAAAATTCAACTCTTTTTAAAAACTCTACATCTTCGAATATCTCTTCCAAAAACACATTTCAAATTTCCTATGTCCTTTAACGACTCTTTCGTCTCCCCTGTGAACATCAACAATATTGTGGGTCTGAACATAAACAGCAAGTTCTCTTCGAAACCTCATATAACAATGGTTACAAAGGCTGCTTTAAAGAAGATAGGAGTTCTATTCAGGTAGGGAGAAATTTTTTTCTTCCGAACAGTCATTCTCCATTATATAAGGGTCTTATCCACCATGTATAGAGTACTTTCCTCTCTTTCATTTGGAAGGAGGTTGTAAGGGGGGAGGGGAGTGGTTTTAGCTCTGCCTGTCTCTCGAGCACCTATACCATTGTAGTACCTATAGAAAAGAGAGAGTGCGCCAACGTCACGTTGCAGGGATAGAGGGTCAAGACAGAGTTTGAAAGTAGGAACAGTTTAATAATCTTTTGACTTTAGACTCAACCCTATCCAGAAGAGAGGAGGAGCCGGAGCCCCCCACCCCCAGATATGAGAACAGTACTCCATACAAGGGTGAATAAGACCCTTATATATTTGGAGTAACTACTCAGAAGAAAAAATTCTCGCAATCTGAACAGAATTCCCAGCTTCTAAGAAGCCGCTT
>SEYY01001168.1:216755-234255 GCA_009176605.1 Armadillidium nasatum | reverse complement strand
ATTTTCTAAACTTCTTGTCAAAACAATTTTGATGTAGTACTTCTCTATGACCAAAAACCAAAAATAAGTCACTCAATAAAAATCATTTACGAATAAATCTTAATAGTACAATTAGTGCATCTGGTTGGCGTTTCATCGAACAGGTAAAATTCTAAAAAAAAAGAACAACAATCAGGTCTGAGCTTAGCAATTAAATTTGTTTTCGTCTACTATGCTTATACATATTATACAAATGTTGAATAATGGATTAGGGCTTAAATATTTATCAGAAGACCACAATACATATCGAAATTATTTTGACAAACTGTATTTTTTTTTTTTAATTGGTATTGTGCATCTGAAAACTTTAAAGTAGCATGAATACATAACACAAAATAATCCTTTGCTCCGAACATGTTTCATTATGTAGTTTTACTTCCACAGGTCCGGGAATCCAAATGAAATATATATGTCTGCCTCTCAACATGTCTTGGAAGCCATGTAATAAGTTAAAACTTTTTTTTATTGCAATAATAAAGGAAAAGAATCTATAAAAAATAATAACCTTGGTATGAAATTCTTATTAAAATGTATAAGAAAACTGCATATTGTATACAATTATACTATACAGTACAGTTGGTAAGATGAATTTCTTTCGAGACGAAAATGTTTTAAAGGACAAGGCGTGAAACCATACCTCTCAAAACCATCTATCACAGAGGCATTACAATTTACGGTTCGACGATGATTTTTCAAAATTTTAGATTTGACATTTAAACTGTAATTGCCGTATAATAAAAGTGGAAACAAAAAGATAGATTTGGAACAAAAGTATTGTCTTCGTAGATTTTTTTCAATTTACCTATAGAAGTCATATCAATGGGTACTATGCAAGAAAAAATCAAATATATTTATTTATTTTTTTTTACCTTTCACTTGCAGTATATATTCAGACAAAGATATTTTCTTTTATTGCTAATGGACATTATATAAGTTTCAACTTCTAAGGACTCTGCTCTTCTACAAAGCAGAGATAAATAACATATAACTCAGTTTCCCTTGCTAAGAACCACACTCCTCAAATAGGGCTCTGCCCGTGAGTGACGGTGATAACTTAAAAATAAAATACAACCTATACAGTCTACGTGAAGGTTGTATTATGGTGGTGTGATAAAAAATTGTCCATTGATATTTGAAAAAGTAAATCTATTCTTGACCATGCTATAGTTTTATAAAGACGAAATAAAAAAAAACTATTATAGCTATAGAAGACATTCCAAAAAAAAGATAAGGACTAAGGTTGATGCAGTTTGATCTATTTCTCTAATAGAGGTATTTAAAAGGAAGATCAAATTTTAATAGATTACTAGAATAATACATGTTAGATTATTTATTCAATTAATTTTTTGTTTAAATATATTATATACTACCTAAATTCACATTTCCCATTGTAACTCAAAATGTAGAAAATTATTACTATTTTAATATCTGAAAATTATTATATGCAAAAGTATTGTTATTTTAAATAACAATGGGAAATGTGAATATAGGCAAAATATAAAAAAAAAATAAAAAAAAAAAAATAAAAAAAAAAAAAAAAAAAAAAAAAAAAAAAAAAAAAAAAAAAAAAAAAAAAAAAAAAAAAAAAATATATAATAATATATATATATATATATATATATATATATATATATATATATATATATATATATATATATATATATATATATATATATATATATTATATATATATATATATATATATATATATATATATATATATATATATATATATATATATATATATATATATATATATATATATATATATATATATATATATATATATATATATATATATATATATATATATATATATATATATATATATATATATATATATATATATATATATATATATATATATATACAAGCCAATACTTTGCTCTGCTATATAATGGGTAAGGTTTTCGTTCGTTCTCAGAAAGGCTCATTATAAATATGAAGCACTACTAGTATCCTATTAGTTCTAACTACCACCCAAACACCTCAATTCATCTCATTGACAAGGTTCAATCCCAAGGACATGACTGTCTTCCGCTTCCTTGACTAAAGTGATTAAAGAAGCAAAGCAATAGCTTCAAAATAAAAAGTTGCAATCTCAAAAAGTCATAGAGAGATCAGGCCTTTCATCACCGGATGAATATGGTAAAGCCTGAAGCACTAAGCTTTCACTGACTAAAATTCTCAACGTTTGTACATAGGATAACTAAATATTTTATGCACCTTCTGCAATATATATATATATATATATATATATATATATATATATATATATATATATATATATATATATATATATATATATATATATATATATATATATATATATATATATATATATAAATGACTTGAAAAACAGTTTAAAAAAAAGAAGTAATTAAATGCAATTAGATTCTTAAGGAAGCTATATTTGCAAGGTAACAATTATAATTCATAAAAAAGCTCTGGTCAAAATATTATAATATATATATATATATATATATATATATATATATATATATATATATATATATATATATATATATATATATATATATATATATATATATATATATATATATATATATATATAATATCAACACAATAAACGGTCGTATGAGAAATATAATTTTTTTTTTAGAATTACTACATTAAATTAAACTGAAAAAAATCTCACCGAAATGATGACTGTCGTTTTTAGTCCTAATTTTAAGATGAAGAACATACACCATTCTGTATATGTATTACATAATTTATGTGTAATGCAGAAAAGGTTTAAATTTTCATGAAAGTTGTTGGTTTGTATTTAAATATAACGAATAAATACGTACAAAACAATAAGTACATAACACGCACACTATTCTCAAAGGTCAGTCATACTTCATAACATATTTGGGGGGAAGGGGGTTGAAAACTGACAATGGAGTGGGAGCAACGATATTAATATGTTCAAAGTTTTCGATATCTATTCTACTTCCTAAATAAGAATCAATTTCCAAAGCTAACCTTATGCTATACTTTTCTGTCTCAAAAATGTAATTTTCATTTTCACAAATTTTTCCATATTTTTTTCTGATTTCAAAAGCACTCCACACTTACTCTACTTATCACTTATTGGTAAAGGTCATGTGAGACCCGTTAAAAAGGTTTCTTCTCTGTAAAAATATAAAGAAATTCTCATCAGAATTTAAAATGAAACTACTTTTAAACAAAGGCAGAGTAAAAGTGACTTCTGCATGCCTTTGCATAGTATATGTATGACGGACCCATTTTCACCTATTAGGAAATAACAGTCATATTGCAAGAAGTGTATGTTTCAGTAAAACCTCTAAAATATATATATATATATATATATATATATATATATATATATATATATATATATATATATATATATATATATATATATATATATATATATATATATATATATATATATATATATATATATAAATTTCGCATGTTGTGCTACAGTATCAAATCACTATGCCACTATGCACTTGTGGATATCCAAATAATGTACATTAAAGGAGAGGCAACAAATCCACTTCATTTAAACACAAGTATCAGTAATGAAGATCATCTGCATCAGGATACCAATATGTAATGAGACATTTAATAAGCAAGTTCATGAGAGCTACAAAACTCTACTTATATGAATTTTATTTTTATTTTTGGGAAAAGAGATAGCTAAAAAAAATCAATCTGTAGATTCAAAATATCAGTTTTCAACATTAAAAATCTAAAATAATTTTTCATAGTTTAAAAAAAAAAAAAACAAAAAAAAAAACCACTGGTCCACTTTAACAAGAGAGGAATATCAAATTACTATTGTGTTCTAAAGACGTTTGTCATTTTTTAAATACTTTCGTAGCTAAATGGTGGAAACAGTTTATAATATCCAACATGACTGATGCTGATCCAAATGTAATTTTTTTTACCAACTTTTTTTTCACAGTTTTTTAGTTATGAGCAAAATATACGGAAACATTCTTAGTAACAAAAACCACAAATACATAACTATGAATTGAATTATTAGATGATTATTAGAACTAACATTATGCCATAGAAATAAATTATTAAAACACAATTTACCATCTGAGTTGCAAACTTATTAATGTAATGTGAAGGCGATGTTCTAAATTAACGAGAGAAGTGGAAATATGAATAGTAGTAGGAAAATGAGCAATTGACAAATGAATTTGAAAAAAAAAGTTTTCCTTACAAAAATATTACCAATTGTGTAAAGGAAATGCAGAGGTATTGACAAAATCTTTAAATTTGAAAAACCACAAATATACTTCAGCATTTGGCTATTTCTACGAAACTGTTTGTTTGTGTGTGTGTGTTTTAAAAGCAGAGAACCAAAACCAAAATGAAGGAATTTAAAATTGGAGTCGGAAAACCAAATAGCAAAGTAGCCTTTGAGGGATTTAATCAAAATGGTGCCCATTATAAATATAAATTAAGTTGTAGAAAAATTTTAATTGTAGTGTCATTAATTTTACATTAACAATATAAAGCAAATTTAATATTTTAATGCAATCTATATATATATATATATATATATATATATATATATATATATATATATATATATATATATATATATATATATATATATATATATATATATATATATATATATATATATATATATATATATATATGTTCTCAAGAACTACGTATAATATCAAAATTGAAATAAAATTTTGTCTGTTTTTAACGTAAGTTGTCAAATAATATAATTAACAAATATCAGAAAATAAAATAAACCAACAAAATAAAATGGAACACCATAGGGGAAGAGGAAGAAAAATGACAGAAATTTCTGTATTCATGTGCGTGCTTGTTGTGTGTGTGTGTGTGTGTGTTTTTTTTTATTGCTGAAAATAAAATACTTTTCCACCTTCAGTGCAATAATGGCACACACCAAAAAATTCTTTAGAAAACTTACTTCTAACTGAAAGTCAAACAACTCCATGACAAGTCTGTCTTCCCTTCCAGTAATATATATATATATATATATATATATATATATATATATATATATATATATATATATATATATATATATATATATATATATATATATATATATATATATATATATATATATATATATATATATATATATATATATATATATATATATATATATATATATATATATATATATATATATATATTAAAGCAATTTTTAATTTCATATATTAGCTACCAATAATGAATAATAATAATAATAATAATAATAATAATAATAATAATAATAATAATAATAATAATAATCATAATATAATAATAATAATGATAATAATACTAATAATAATAATAAAGTTGCTAAAAGATGTCATGGCACATAGACCAGTCCTGCTTCTCTTTGGCTTCCCAATAGCCTCCTTTATATCTGTAAATCATCTCGCCAGTAACTGCATCAACTTCGTGACGGAACCATGTAGGTTCTATTGCTGGGAGCTCTCGTCCTGAATATATATATATATATATATATATATATATATATATATATATATATATATATATATATATATATATATATATATATATATATATATATATATATAATGGCATAGGGAAGAGCACCAGGAATGTCTCCTTTTTCTTTCAAATGGAGAAATCTTATTTAAAACTATTTTAGAGTAAAATAAACTGGTGCTTCATTAAAGCATCTGAGCTTGTATATATATATATATATATATATATATATATATATATATATATATATATATATATATATATATATATATATATATATATATATATATATATATATATATATATATATATACACAAACTGTATTATATATTAAAATAGTGAGGGTCGTTTAATATTCTGGAATTAATAATTACATTAATAGAAGTCATACAATAAAAAGACAGTTTTACCTTCTTTTTTAGCTTGTTCTACTTCATACTCTCTCTGTCTCCGCACTGCTCTCTGTTTCTCTTCTAGGCGCAATTTCTCTGCATTCGCTTCATCCCAGCATCCGTCTTCCATGAGACGTTGATCAGGCCTAAGCCTCGAATCTGTTGGGGCAACGCCTTCTTCTGGTTCATTAAGTTGACAAGCGAATTCGGTGAAATTATAATACTTCTCGCTCTCCGGGTTAACCCAGTTGCGTTTCCACAAGACTTTGGGTGTCGAAGTTTCGTAAACAGGCTTTCCATGTCGAATAGTTTGCGAAGTAACAAGGCACCCTTCAATTTTTTCATCCCAGGTCCCAGTCAAAAACCATTTGAAAGTCCCAAGACTATCCACAACATATCCAGTTACCTACAAAGTTATAATATTTATTAGAGGTGCACAGGAATTTCAGATTTTATTTACGTTTAAAGTTTTGATGGGAATTTAAAAAAGAATTCCAGCCACAGTTTGAATTTTTACATTTTTATAATACTTCTTTAAATGTAGAATTCAAAACATGCAATCAATTTTTCAAATTATTAATAATATTATTTATTTCTAAAATAAATAAAAAGGCGATTTTTCAAATATATTAAAGTACATAGGCCTACATTGTCTGTTTTTTTAGGATTTTATTTTTCACAACAAATATCCCAATCTTCAGTACAAAAAAAAAAAAAAAAAAAAAAAAAAAAAAAAAAAAAAAAAAAAAAAAAAAAAAAGTTAAAAGTTAAAAGGAAGCTGCTACGAAGAAAATGTCTACAATATCCAACTAGGGACCGACCGGGCTAAAAATAGAGGAAAACCGGGGTTTGCCTGCCGGGGTTGAAAAGGCAAATTTTACCTAAAGTTCAGTTTCAAAAATAAATTAATTTTCAGCAGATTCTCCTGAAATTTTCACTGTGTGTAGCTTTTTTTCCCAATAAAGAATAGTCCAATTCTAGCGTTTATCTGAGTCTATAACTGTTAAAAAGTTTTTTTTTGAAATTTGACCCTATTTCAAAGGAATGACGAGGCCAAACAACTTTTTGGAATGACCTGAAATTTGGACTGTATATTCAGATTTCTATGTTCTATAAAAGCTTCTAACAGACTTTTGTTCCCAGATTTATAAAAAAAAATGTTATAGGCCCAGAACTGACCATCTTTCGAAAAACAATTTTTTTTCCTTTTAAATCCACTTTTTCGGACAAAAAAATTATAAAAAAAACTAAAACATTTCTTATTTTTGGTGGGCATAGAGAAGAGAAATGGGGCTACAAATTTTTCTCTATATTATTCGATGCGATTCGTTGGTTTTGAGATATAGCCTCTCAAAAAAGTCCATATTTGACCAAATTTCAAAAATTCCCAAAGTTTGAGAGGCTATATTTCGTGTCAAACAAATGGCTTTTAATAATGCACTAATAAAAGTTGTTGCCCTGTTCCTCCTCTAAACAATATCCAAAAATAAAATAAAAATTAGTAGGTAGAGTTTTTTTTTTTAATACAATTTTTTTCCTCCGGAACGGTACGATTTTTGCAATTTTTCTTTCAAGTGCTTATAACTTTTTTCTAGACGTGATATCAAAAATCTGTTCCCAATAATGCAAAAAATTGGGGCTAAGATTGTTCGGTTAAATTTTCAGCTCATGTGGATTATTGATTTGATCCTGCTATTCATTTTTTTCAACTTTGGGTCCAAATAACTTTCAAACCGTTATAGATTCAGAAAAATGTTCGAAATGAACTCAGAACTTCGGAAAAAAAATGAATATACCCTGAAAATTTCAGCTCAATCAGTCAAATAATAATAAAAAATTTCGAATAAAATATAAGAAAATTAAGATTTTTTTCTTGTTTTTTCAATATTTACTTTTTCTTTTCTGTTTCTTTTGAAAACTCCTTTTCTGCTGGTATATATATATATATATATATATATATATATATATATATATATATATATATATATATATATATATATATATATATATATATATATATATATATATATATATATATATATATATATATATACCTTTTTTTTTTTTTTACCTTCTCACCCCCTGTTGAGGCGGCCATACTTCGCTAATGAAGCCTCCCGCCGCAGTCGGTCTCGTCCAGAGATCTTTCAAAGAAGTGATGCCCCAGAAGATTTTGGGGCGACAGTTGGAGGGACAGTGTAAAAGAAAGTGATTTACGGTCTCCGGTGCCCTTTTGCATCTAGTACAAGTGGAAGATGTTGCCTGGTTTAAATTGAAATTGTGTTTGTAATGTTGTAAGTTTGGGTGGTGCCCGCATCTCAATCTTGCTAGTGAGATTTGTAAGTGTCTTGGGAGGTTGTTGGAGTCGGTGTTTATTTCGGGAGGGGGTTCGTTAAGGATGCTGTTTGGAGGTCTGTTGATCATATATGAATGAGTTAGTTGAGTGTGTATATGTTTGGTTGTTGTGGTATTGGGGGAGGAGGGGGAATGTGATTTAGGATCCGTTTGTAAAAGGCTCCGGTGGACGATGGAGGTTGTTTAGTCTTTGATTGGTAGGTTGGAGGAGAGTTTTGTGACATGGGTGTGTGGGTAGACGGGTTTTTGCATAGAATTGGGTGCCTATCATTTCGAGGTGGTTCCTTATAGGTAGTATCTTGGTTTCGTTATGAAGGTGTTGTTGAGGGGTTGTGGGTGTGCAGCCTTTAATGGTGCGAAGGGCTTTATTTTGTGTTATTTGGAGTGTCGTTAAGTTTTGGTCGGAGAGCAGAGGGTGCCAGATGGGGGAGGCATAGTTGATGGTGGGGCGTATAAATTGTTTGTAGATTGCAATTGAGGTTTGTATGTTGTTGTGTATGTCAGGGTTGGCCACTGTTTTGAGGATGTTGAGTTTTTTGGTTGCGGCTGTGGTGGTATTTTGAATGTGTTTGGAGAAAGTGAGGTGAGTGTCAAATGTTAGGCCGAGAATCTTTGGGGATTTGTTGAAGGGTATGGGGGTGTTGTTTAGTAGGACTTGTGGGTAGGTGTTGGATATGTGTTTGTCTGTTGTTATGAGGGTTATGGAGGATTTGTTTGGTGATGCCGTCATCCTGTTTTTCTACTAGCCAAGTTTGGAGTTATGTTAGGTAGTCTTGTGTGAGTGTTGTTGTGGTGGTGAGGTCTTTGTGAGTGGTGGCAATAGTTATGTCGTCGGCGTATGAAGTGATGCGGGTGGAAGCTGTTTGGGGTTGTGGGAGGTCTGCTGCGTATAGGTTGAATAGAGTGGGGGAGAGTATGTATATATATATATATATATATATATATATATATATATATATATATATATATATATATATATATATATATATATATATATATATATATATATATATATATATATATATATATATATATATATATATAATATATAATTATATAAAATAATAATAAAAAAAAAATTTATTATTATTATTATTATTATTATTATTATTATTATTATTATTTTTATCATTATTATTATTATTATAATTTTTATTATCTCCCTTGGCAAAGAGGTGTCAGTGCGTGCAAATTTCGAAATAAAATAAAACATTCTTGCCTCTTTACTGAACAAAGAAAATAAGTAATTTTTTACTTTGGGCACCCTAAGATCATCTTCTAATTTCCTGACTGCACATGTTACATTTAGGTATTTCAAGCCTATCCTGAAACATTGTAAAGTACTTCCATACTGCTGAAGCTGATCTTTTAGCCGTATTGACTGAAATTATAAACAAAATAATAATTTTGAAATATTGCAGCTAAATGATATAAATTTGATACATAGCAATAAAATAACATTGATATGTATAAATGCAGGTTAAATTGATAATTTTATATCTTACATTTTTTGAAACTTTACTTTTGGGTCTTACCTAGGTAAACCTGTTGAAACACTATTATGAATAAAAAAAATTTTTTTGTTCTTTTTTTAAAAACTTTTATTATACAAAATCTGTAATTTTCTTAAACTTTTTTTTTCGGAGAAAATGCATATAATCATTAATCTTTTCTCTCTGTGCCTCAATACTAGTACTTTTGCTCAGTGTTGGAAGCGCGCATTAGTCCATATATATATATATATATATATATATATATATATATATATATATATATATATATATATATATATATATATATATATATATATATATATATATATATATATATATATATATATATATATATAGTTCTAGCACACCCCTAATTAAGGGTATACATGTTAAGGGAGAAATTTTTAAAGCAAATGTACGGAAAAACTACATACAAATAACATATAAGTACAACAAAAAAATGATGTAATTATGCATTAGTTAAGCCACTACTACAGCACCAAAACAGTTTCCTTATATCATCACTGAATTCAAAGTTTTCTTACCTTTTTAGGAATTTCTCTTGAAAAGTAGGAATAAGGAATAAATTTAAGACAACATTTATCTTTTGTTTCGTGGTTTATGATTTCCATTTCTCCATGATTGTCAAGCCAAAGCTTTCCCACAATCATGTTGTGAACAGTTGTTGAAACTTTTCTCCAAGTGTAATGGTTACCTTTTAACACAAAATAATATTATATATATGTATATATATATATATATATATATATATATATATATATATATATATATATATATATATATATATATATATATATATATATATATATATATATATATATATATATATATATATATATATATATATATATATATATATATATATATATAATTATAAATATTTAATATGATAAATAAATATTTATAATATCGAATAAATTAATATCGATACCAATACCAATTTTTTTACTGAACTCATGAAGGTTGAAACAAGATAGAAAATATTTAATAATAATAACATTAAGGTTTTCTGCTATTTGCAATACATAGTTATTTTGTAGTCACATTGCTAAACAAAACTACTGATATGTGATATAAGGTTGGTTCCACCATGACTTTGAGGCAGACTTGCCCTAGTGCATGGTCTACTTTCTTCATTAATTTCTGCAACATTAGCGGTGTTGAATGCAATTTTCATTTTGTTGAAGACCACCTCTCTTCTTTTACACTTAACCTCTTATTCTTGACAAAAACTCTGGTGCTTAAGCATTTGATAGCAAACCATTTTCCATTTCCTCTACTGTCTCAATCTTCAATTTTCAGCCAAAGTAGATTATTATGCATATGGGCGCTGCGATTTTGTACTCTTGTGTCTCTAATCTGGAGTCTTCTGAATTTTCCACCTTGTTGTTAAAGCTCTCTTGCCATTGTACGTCTAAATTCATTTGTTCTGTTTATTTATTTCCTAATTTACTGACTATCCTAAATTCTTTGACTATCTAAACTTCAAAACAGAACATTCTCTCTTCTACTCATTTCTCAGAAATTATCATATTAGGTGATTTCAATGTTCAACGCCGCCAATGACTTTCTTCTACATTTAATGATAGAGCAGGTGAATGTGTCTTTCAATTCTCCATCCAAATCGACCTTGAGTAATGGGTGCAGCTCCCTACTAGTATCCCTGATCGTCTTGAAGATAAACCAAACATTCTAAAACTTTTTTATACTTCTTATCCTTCTCCTCTGTCAAACTTTATCTTCCTCCGGGTTCTTCCGATTGCTTTCTTATCTCTGTCTCCTCTTCTATCTTTTCAAGTCTTGAACAAGACTCCCACGTATTAAGAGCAAACGTCTGGGACAATTCAGTGCTCAAGATGATTAGACTTTCGGATGTACTTCTTTGATTTCCTGTGGAATGATTAATTATCGCTTCCATGGGAGGGTCCCTATGTTTGTGCAGAGCGTGTTAACAAGGTGATTCACTGTGGCACAGAGACCACATTCTATAATCTTTCCTTCTATTAAACCTTACAAACCTTGGTTTAACTCTACTTACTCTTGTGCTATTCGCGTAGGGATGCTGCCTTCAGGAATTACCGTTGTTTTCAAAATTCAGAAAATTTTACAATTTATATTTCATCCTGAAATCATTCAAAATATGTTCTTGTTCTTTGCAACACCAAAAACTCATTTCTCAATACAAAATGCAATAATTTTTCTGGCTTCTCTTCCTCTCTTTCAGGCTGTTTGCAAATAATGTCAACTCAAACTTTACCTCTTCCTCTTTCCCTCCACTTGTATTTTCTTTCAACATAATTGCCGTTTTACCTTCTTCAAAAACTGAATTTTTTGCTCAGACTTTTGCCACTAATTCAACTTCAGATGATTTCAGAGCTATACCTCCTCCTTCAACCCTCCCCCTCCCAACTCATTTATGTCTAAAATTGTAATTTCTTGTAAAGATGTCTATTTCTGCTCTCTCTTAGCTTTACACTAAGAAGGCGTATGGTACTTATGGTGGTATCCATCCTATAGTTCTCAAAATTTGTGCTTTTCATCTATTATCTATTTTGCTTTGGCAAAATATTTCGTCTCTGTTTTTCTACTTCAACCTTCTCTTCTCACTAGAAACAATGCTCTCATTCAGCATGTACCGAAAAAGGTGGGGCTTCTCCAACCCTTCAGCTACTGTCTCATTTCTTCAATCTCCATCCTTTCTGAAGCTTCTTGTTACGAGTTGGAAAGATCTCATATTTTCTAATCTTATCTCTGATCACCAGTATGGCTTTCGTATAAAAAAAAAAAAAAAAAAAAAAAAAAAAAAAAAAAAAAAAAAAATTCTACTGGTGATTTTCTTTCATCAACTCTCTGACGCTGGTCCTCCTCTCTTCGGCATTTCAGTAAATCTTTTGGTTTCTTACTAGACATATCGAAAGCCTCTGTGTGTTGCATAAATCTTTGATTTTTAAACTTTCCTCTTTCGGAATTTATCCTATTTGATTTTCTTTCCGGTCGTTCTATAGCAGCTGTGTAGACTGCTACAGTTCTTACTTTAAATCTATTAATCGTGGTGATCCTCATTGATCTGTCCTAACTATAACTCTTTCTCTAGTTTTCATTAAAGAGTTTCTTTCAATTACTTAATCACGTATCCACCCTTCACAAAAAAAAAAAAAAAAAAAAAAAAAAAAAAAAAAATGGTGACTTTGTAGAATCTGACCTCTGACATTTCTCGTATTTCAATATGGGGCAGAGAAAATAAGGTTATTTTCAATGTCTCAAAAATTCTGTTCCTCCATCTCTACTCGACACAACCTTCCACACAATTATGACATCTTCAACAACACAAAACTAAAACCTTCGTCTGTCCTTGATTTTCTCGGTGTTTCTTTTTTCGTGATCTTTCTTAGAAGGAAACCATTACTTCTCTTTCTAAACAAGCTTCCAAGAGGTTGGGTGTTCTGAGGCACCTTCGTAATTTTTGCACGCCATCCGAGTTACTTTCTCTTTATAGGGATATTGTTCGCCCCTTTATGAAGTATGTGTCAAACATCTGATATGGTCCACTCATACAGCTTTCCTTGAAAAAGTGAGCCTAGGGCTTTTCGTCATAAATTACGCTCCCACTAATTCTCTTCGGTCTCTTTCTGGCAGTCGAATTCCATACATTCTCTATTACAACGGACACTGCTCTTCTGAACTCTCTCATTGCATGCCTCCTCCACTGAGAAGCGCTCGAGCTACAAGCTTTTCTACACAGTCTCCATCTTTCTCTGTCCAACTCTCAAACAACATACATAACAGGTATGCTTAATTTTACATGTATTCAACTGGTAAAATCTGGAGCACACTCCTTTTATCTATTTTCCCAACTTCCTTTGACTGGAACACTTTCAAACGCCGTATATCGAGACACGTTGGCCATTAACTGGATATGATTTTGACTTCTCTACAACTCTGGTGGAATTTGACCAGGTTTACGGTATTTCCCCAACTCTGATGGAATTTGGTAAGGTTCTGGCCTTTGTCTACTAGTGGAATATATATATATATATATATATTAGAGGTGGACCGGATAGTAATTTTTTACTATCCGCGGATGCGGATGCGGTTGCGGATATTCAATTGCGGATATCCGCAGATGCGGATGCGGATGCGGATAGTTTAATTTTTTAGGAGTTTTTGCAATAGATTCTTGGAATTTTAAATATAATATCCAGAATCTATGTTACCAGGGTGTGGGACGGGGACCAACCTCTTTCCCCAACCTCCACCCATTTGGAAAAAGGTTATATATATATATATATATATATATATATATATATATATATATATATATATATATATATATATATATATATATATATATATATATATATATATATATATATATCCAGTAATTCAGTATTACCTTCACACTTCACAGTTTCACATATTCCATTTGATAAGTGTTATTTTTTTTAGAAATAAAAGCTTTTGGGCTCTTTCAGGAGAAAATTTGGTTCGCTTTTCGTCGTAAATGAGGCCTGCTCCACTGGAATGACACTCACTAGCAACACTAGTTGAAGGACATGCTAAATAAGTCCTTGCCAGCTCAGCAAAAAGGAAAACTTTTGCAATTTTCTCTCCACCAAACCAGTTGGTCTTTATCTGCCTCCAAACGTGGGAGTTTCAGATAATTTTCAATAATCGATATTGTATCCTTTGATACTTCTGACTGTGATTCTTCATTGCTGCTGGAAGCTAGAAGATCTTTAATTGATTTAGCAATGCTTAAGCTAACAGATTTTGTTTCTTTTGTATCTGACAGCTTTTGCTTTTTCTTGAAAGGCGTTATTTTAGCTGTTTCTATCATCTCATCGCATAAGCATCCTAATTTGATTTTAACATTCTGAGAAACAAGTGGTTTAAAAAATTTTGTTTTGTACCTAGATCTAAAAAGGTTGCAATTGTATAAGCATCATCATTTTCCAGGTTTTCAAATCTGTCGTTCATCTCCTTCATTAATGTTTCAGTCATCCTTGAAACTCCCTTAGACTTAATAACATTTGTTAACACAACTTTCAATGTTGAAACAAGTGGTATCACATCTGACAAACATGATTCAGCTGAACTTATAGTCTTTGTTAATTCTTCAAAAGGCTTAAGGATATTAATACAATTATTTAAAATGTCATTTTCGTCATCTGTTAGAGGCTTTATTTTTGTGCTGCTTGAAGCATAAAGGCAAATGGCCTCATTAATTTCGCTCATCCTCTCAAGCATATGCAAACTACTATTCCAGCGTGTTTGAATATCTTGCATGACAGAAAGTGCACGAACATTTAATCTTGTTTGTATTTTCTTCAGCTCATTTTGGGCTACAACGGAGTGATTGAAATGCGTAGCAATTAACCTATATTTGGTTATTAAATCGGATACACATTTTTGACTCATAATGGAATTTTTAACTACTATCTGAGTTTGGTGTGCAAAGCAATCTACATTTTTCACTCTTGCCAGAGAAAGTGCTTTTTTTTATATTTGTGCCCGAATCCCTGACTACGCAGTGCACTTCATTTAATGAAATCTTCCATTTTGTCAACATCTTTTCAAATACAGTTTCAATACAAAGTTTTGCCTTTGAAAGTTTTTATCGATTGCATGATACGTAATTTTTTACTATCCGCGCATGCGGATGCGGTTGCGGATATCCAATTGCGGATATCCGCGGATGCGGATATTGGAAAAATGATGCGGATATCCGCAGTTGCGGATGCGGATGCGGATATCCGGTCCACCTCTAATATATATATATATATATATATATATATATATATATATATATATATATATATATATATTATATATATATATATATATATAATATATTAATATATATATATATTAGGGATGGAGTGAAGTATCGGTATCGGTATCGGCAAGTATCGGCATATTTTCCGATACCGGTATCGGTATCGGTATCGACCTTTTCAGTATCGGTATCGGCAAAATTTTGGATAAGAGTAAGTATCGGTATCGGTAGTAGTATCGGCATATTTTCGATACCGATACCGGTATCGGTATCGGTATCTGGTAATTTTTAGGTATCGGTATCGGTATCGGTAAAAATTTTGGTATCGCTCCATCCCTAATATATATATATATATATATATATATATAATATATATATATATATATATATATATATATATATATATATATATATATATATATATTAGGGATGGAGTGAAGTATCGGTATCGGTATCGGCAAGTATCGGCATATTTTCAGGTATAGGGTATCGGGTATCGGGGAATTTTTTGGTATCGGTATCGGTAAAAATTTTGGTATCGCTCCATCCCTATATATATATATATATATATATATATATATATATATATATATATATATATATATATATATATATATATATATATATATATATATATATATATATATATATATATATATATATATATATATAGGAACCGACCGGGGCCCCGGCCCCGGGGAAACCCGGCCATTTTACTGACCCCGGCCCCGGCCCCGGCTAAAAATCAGGGAAAACCGGGGTTTGCCAGCCGGGGTTAAAACGGGAAATTATACTTGAGGGGACAATCCAATTTCATTTTTTTTTTTTTAAATTTTCAGCCGATTCTCCTGAAATTTTCAGTGTATATAGCTTTTCTCTTTTTTTGGTGTTTTCTTGAGTCTATAACTATTAATTTTTTTCCCCTTTTTTTTCCCCTTTTCAAATGAATGGCGAGGCCAAACCACTTTTTGGAATGACCTGAAATTTGAACTGTATATTCAGAATTCTACTGGCAACTAAAACTTGTAACAGACTTTTGTTCCTAGAGTTACAGGAAAAATGTTATAAGCCCAAAACTGAACACCTATTAAAAAAAATTATTTTTGAAAAAAAAAATCCAACTTTTCGGACAAAATTTAAAACAAAAAAACTACAACTATAATATTTATTTTTGGTGGGTGTATAGAGGAGGGATGGCTATACAAATTCCTCTCTATACTTTATTCAATGCGATTCGTTGGTTTCGAGATATAGCCTTGAAGACAGTCAATTTTTTTACCAAATTTCATAAATTCCCAAAGTTTTTTTGGCTATATGTCTCTTCAAACAAATAGCATATATATATATATATATATATATATATATATATATATATATATATATATAATATATATATATATATTATATTATATATATATATATATATATATATATATATATATCCTATATAATATATGTGTTTCTGGTGAGCAAAGGCCGGAGGCCCACCAAATTCCACCAGAATTGGGGAACATTATGAATCTGGTCGCTAATGGCCGACGTGACCCGACACACGGTAATTGAAAATGTGCAAGTCAAAGGAAGTTGGGAAAATAGAAGAAGAGAGTGTGTTCCAGACTTTACCAGTAGAGTACATGTAAGAGTGAGTAACAGCGGTTAAGTCTGGGGTCGGAGAATTGGACAGAGAAAGATGAGACTGTGTAGAAAGTCGTGTCGCACGAGCCCTTCTCAATGGAGGAGGTATGCGACGTGAGAGTTCAGAAGAGCAGTGTCCGTTGTAATAGCGATAGTATAGAGAAAGTGACGCAACAATTCGACGGGAACAAAGAGATGGAGAGAGTAAGTAAGAGCAAAAGAGTTAATAAGATGAAAGGCCCTAGACTCCAACTTTTCGAGTATCGGCAAGTATCGGCATATTTCCGATACCGGTATCGGTATCGGCAAAAAA
>SEYY01001168.1:191007-216655 GCA_009176605.1 Armadillidium nasatum | reverse complement strand
CCACGCTATCCATTTTTTTCAACTTTGGGTCCAAATAACTTTCAAACCGTTATATGTTCAGAAAAATGATCGAAATCAACTCAGAACTTCGGGACAAAATGCATATACCCTGAAAATTTCAGCTTAATCATTCAAATAATAAAAAAAAATATTCAAACAAAATATAAGAAAATTAAGACTTCCTTCTTGCTTTTTTAAAATTTTCTTTTTCTCTGTTTCTTTTGACAGCTCCTTTTCTGCTAGTGAATGTTCATCTTTGTGTTTTGTTTTTAGATACCCCATAAGAGTTACTTGAAATTTTTTTACTTGTAGCACCTGGAGGTCCTCTTCTAATTTCCTGGCTGCAGATGTTACATTTAGCTATTTCGAGCCTGTCTTGAAACATTGTAAAGTACTCCCATACTGCTGAAGCTGATCTTTTAACTATGTTGACTGAAGTATAAACAAAAAATAATAATTTTGAAATAATGTAGCCAATTGATACAAGTTTGATACATAGCAATAAATAACAATGATATGTATAAATACAGGTATATATTGATAATTTTATATCTTACATTTTTTCAAACTTTACATTAGGGTCTTACCTAGATAAAGCTGTTGAATCACAATTATGAATCAAAAACAAAAACAAAAGTTTATTTTTGTACTTTTTGTTATACAAAATCTGTATTTTTCTGAATTTTTTCGTAGAAAATCTGTATAATCATCAATTTAAGTGAATTTTGGCTATTCTACGCCTTTCCTAAATTAAATAAACCTCAATTAAGTTATATATCTAATTTTTTTGAAGTAAAATTTCAGTGCATTTGACCTCTTTACATATTTTAGGCAACCCCGGCCAGAACCCCGGCCCCGGGCCAAATTGACCCCGGCCCCGCCCCGGCCCCGGTCGGTCCCTATATATATATATATAATGACCATAACAAATTTGAACATTTTTATGTTTAAATATTTGCTATAAAGTTTCGGGTAAAACTACTACTTCCCATTTTCGAGGCTTACGATATAATGATAAAAATATGTACAAAAAACAAGTATTATATATAAAAATTAATAAAAGTTAAAAATAAAAATAGTAAAGAGCTGATAAAAATATATGTCAATAAGTATATAGAAAAATAAGAGTAAAATGTTAAATATGTAAAAGGAGTTAACAAAATTTCACTTCAATATTAGCAACCTACTACAATATAAATTTTCATTTAAGTTCGTTTGACACGCCAAATATACAAGGATTACAACAAGTGAAGATCAGGTTCCTCTCAACATTTATAGCCGAATAGGATTGGGGGGAGGAGGAAAGATGGAATTTAGAGTTGTTCTAAATGAAATATTTTATGCTCAGCAACAAGTGTAGTGTTTCTAATTGTCTTTCCTATGTAGGTTGCGTCATAACCACCGCATATATATATATATATATATATATATATATATATATATATAATATATATATATATATATATATATATATATATATATATATATATATATATATATATATATATATAAAAGAGGAGGACGTAACAACGTCCGAAGTAATGCAAGTATCCCCCCAAGGAACAAAATCCCCGGGGTGCTAGGTTGAGCTTGACTATTCTGTTTCACTCCATTGCCATTTGGGTACTTCCTTTTCAAGTTTCACCATTTCAGATTGTATCTAGTGTATTCTAGATCCATATTGGAGTGCCTATGCTCACATTATCCTCCCTCTTCTTCACATGTGCCACGCAAATTTACAAACGTTTACTCTTACATTACCTTTTCAAGAATTATAAAACTCGAAACAAAAAGCTACCTCGGAAATACTTGGATGGGTGGCATCCAAACCATGCCCCTAATCCATCCCTCACACCATCATCATTTGGGAGAAAGTGCTCTCCGATGATGAGGATGGTTCAGAGAGGACTATTCTGCAGTTTTGTCTTGGTAAACGGTTTTCTTTTTTATTAAGTTTTGAAACATTCAAGGTCTTGTCTAATTAATTTCAATTTTATCAAACATCACCTGTTTTCTTCTATACCTAATCTCTAGTTCTTAACTGAAACTCAGGTTCTTGAGTGTGTTCTGACAGCAAACTCTGCTCTGTTACGGAATCTATCCATCTCTCTTATTTCCTCTCCGGATGTTTTACAGTAGCTGCTGTAGACGGCCATCGCCCTTCTTATAAATACAGTGGTAATGAAGTTCTTCAGTATTCTGTCCTATCCCAAATCTTTTTCTATTTTCAATAATGACTTCTCTATTACTTCATAATCTATCCACCTGTTTTCCGATAACTCCACTAGTCATATATATATATATATATATATATATATATATATATATATATATATATATATATATATATATATATATATATATATATATATATATATATATATATATATATATATATATATATAGAATAGTAGTAAGGGCGTTGACTGTCGGGGTATGAATACATTGGATCCTAGCTTTCGTGCGCAGGCTGCTGCTGCTGTCTCACTAAAATGCTTCAGTCGAGTGTTTTAGCCTTACAGTGAGTCACTGTAGTGAAATCTCATTGGATTTCAAGAGTTTGAAAATGAAAAAATATTGAGCAGCGATACTGTCTTATATAAATTTTGCCAAAATCTCGGTAATATGCTGATGCTATTCGTAAAATTCAGCAAGTATTTGGTGACAATGCAATGAGTATCACACAAATTGAAGAGTGGTACAATCGCTTCAAGCATGGTCGCCAATTAGTGAAAATTAAAAAGAATTCTGGTAGGCTGTCAATAAGCCGTAAGGATGAAATTATTCACCAAGAGGAAACATTAGTAATTGAGGATTGTAGAACAACTATCTGGGAGATTGCAACATGAAATGATTCTGAAGATTTCATTTTGCCAGACAATCGGTCAAAAAAAAAAAAAAGAGTAACAGCAAAATTTGTGCCAAAGCTGTTAACGACAGAGCAAAAGCAACTCTGTGTAAATGTTTTTGAAAACATATTGGACTGTGTAAGAAATGATCATAACTTTCTGAAGACTGTTCACTGTTGATAAGGCGTGGGTTTATGGGTACAACCCAGAAACTAAAGTTCAATCTTGGCAATGAAAACATTCGTCATTCCAGTGGTTGAAAAATGCAAGAAAGCGAGTAGCCAAATCAAAAGTATGCTTACTGTGTTTTTAGATTCACATGGGCATTGTCTGACAAAACACCAAAGGCCGAAATCTTTTCCAGCTCACATTTTACTCAAATTTGCTGTAAATGGTGATTTTTGGTCAGGAATTCGTTTCTGAAAATATGAGGTCAATCGAACCATTAGTTAAAAAGTTGTAATCTCAGCAAGTTTGGAGTCAAAGTCTGACCTCACTGTATTGACACCCCATTAATTTGGGAAGAGAAGTATCAAATTTTTTTTGTATCAAATGCTTGTCTGATACCAGTATCATTGAACTTCTTTTCTGCATCCCCAAGAGCACTATTAATTACTTAGATTTATTATTTTAACATTAAAAAACTTTTTTTAATAAAAGTAAGCTCGTCTTCAAGAAATTGTGGACTACAGAATTCCAAAGCTCGAAAGAATTGACCGTAAATGATACTAATTTTCACGTGTGAAGAGTGATAAGAGTATCAGTGGACATAAGGATTAACATGTGTCGCTTTTCTATGTATTTTAAGTTCATGAAACAGGTAATCCGGCATTTAAAATACATAATTATGATTATTATAAATATATTACTTTAGTTTTTATGAATATATGTAAGTCTATTAGTTATTTTTATTGTAATTCTTCTTCTTCTTCATATTATTATTATTATAATCTCATTGACATTTAGGCATATTATTATTATTATCATTATTGTTAATATTGTTATTAGTCAATTAGTAAATGCATGGCAGACGAACATTTGTCTAATGGGGGCTCTGCCCCCATACCGAAGTTATACCCAAAACGTCGATAGGTTAAAAGGTCGACACTTTTGAAAAAATCTGTCGATCACATTTTTTTTTTCAGTTTGAACTGATTAGGATTCGGTCATACTTAAAAAAATTGGGTCGACTGTTTGACTAACACCGTATTTTTTTTTATATCGATACAATCGACATGTAAGCTTATTTTTTTAAATTTTATTATTTTAATAATCATGAATATATTATTTATTTTTAATATATCTATTTTAGTAAATTCATGACACACGAACAATTATCTACAGGGGACGGAGCCCCCGTACCGTGAGTGGTGATATATCTATCAATTTATTGTGTCGACGATTTGTAAAATAAATGTTGTCGGCTCTTTGATCTTACCAAACAAGTTGTCTTCGTTTTGACGAGTGACAAAATTTCGTTATTGGCCTGTCGGCCTTTTGACCTGTTGACGTTTTGGGGTAATCCCGGATTTATTGTGAAGGAGTTGTGAAAAAATGTTGTCGATCATATGGACGAGCTAAACAAGTCGTTGAACGTTTGGCGTGTCTACGATTTGGACGGCTTGACTCGTATTTCAGTTTGTCCTGAGAAAATAAAATGACAACGCTTGGGCTACTTCCACCTATTATCAACATCAGTGTTATAAATGCATGCATGTGAGCGAATGGTATCCCGCTGCAAAGTGGGAGGAGCGGAGATGGAAATTCCATCAAGCGGGTTCCTCAGTTACCTACCTGTATTATGAATTATATGTATGAATATACGTAAGATATATGGGAGACAAGCTGAGGGGCTGCGTCTTTCCCGGTGAGGAACTCTATACCCCGCCTGCCATGGTTTTATTGTATAGCAGTAGATAATACTGTGTCATATTTTAGTGAAAAAATTTAAAACTTGAAATTGACCTAAAAATATAGAAAAAGGATAAAAATATTTCCAGACAATCTATGTGACCTGTCTATGCAAGACTGATAAGTTACTACAGATCTTAAAGATTTTAATAAAATCTTCAAAAAATATTCTATTTAAAAAAAAAAAAAAAGAATTTATTAAAAAAAATTAAATTTTTCCTTAATGTATAGTTTTTTTCATATTGAAGTGAGCATAAGATGATATAAAAAGATGTCATTTTAAGCATATGAATATTTAAAAGAGAAGGAAGAGAAGAGAACCTTGAGTAATAACGAAAATAATGTAAAATATCAAATAAAATACATAAAAAAAAAAAGTCGTGAAAAAGTTTTACCAAATAAACGTTTTTTTGCATCACTATATATATATATATATATATATATATATATATTATATATATATATATATATATATATATATATATATATATATATATATATATATATATATATATATATATATATATATATATAGTATAAAGTTCAATTTTTGAACTTTTACGGTCCTTTTAAATATATCATGTTGTTTATTTATATTTGTGAATGAATATTCAAATAATAGTAGATTTTAAATTCATTCACAAATGTGAGCTTCAAATACTTATTTATTTTAATTGATAATTTTATATCATTTTTATTAATGATTTTTACGTTAAACAAAATTTAATGAATTAATAAATTTGCGTAAACCCTTTAACTCGTGAGAAGATAAAAGAAAGGGGTTAAAGCTTGAATAAGGGTCATTCAAGACTATTAGCGCAAGATAGAAGTAAACTCAGAATTAGAAGACTCCCGAGAAAGAAGACAACTTGATGAAGAATTAAATGGAGCTCTTGACCGTCAGGTAAGAGTAAGCCTCTGACTATCAAGTAGAGGATAAATCCATCGACAAAGAACTTCAAAGATAAATTCCATCTACAAGATCTTCAAAGAAAACAGTCTTTTAGAAACTCTTGGCTTTTAAGCAACAGAAAGGAGAAAACCTCTGACTATCAAGTAGAGGATATTCCTATCTAATCATCAAGAAGTCAAACTGTTATGGAGAACGACGATTCTACTAAGAAATCTTCACAAGGGAAGTGAATATCGATTACGAACAAATTAAAGTCGTGAACCTAACGAAAATCCTTCGAAGAGGAATAAGGACTGACTTTTTAAACTCGGCCTACAATTAACTTACGCTACTATGTTAAATATAAATATAACTACAAAATAAAGTCCTATTTTTAAAACCTTTTTGTCATATTAATTTAAGCTAAGAAGTATTAAAAGTTTAGGATACAACAAACTTTTAAATTGGTTAGCAGACGGTAGGACAAACGACAATTAAGGATTTCATTGGGATTTTATAAAGCTCAAAAAAATTTGACAAAAAGGTTAAGAAGATTTTTTAATATAACTATGGCTGAAGAAAACGCTCAAATCTTAAACTTTTCGAGTATAATTGGTAAACTAAAATCATTTGATGGGAAAACTAACTTTAGGTCTTTTATAAACCAATTCAACGTAAGAGCGAAACTCGAAAACTGGGACGAGAATAATAAAATAAATATATTAAAATGTTTATGTGTAGATGCCGCACAAAATATACATAAATACTCACCCAGAATTAGATGAACTGAACTTTGAAGAATTAGTTTCTTTCTTAAGCAAACGATTCCAAATAAACATTTCGAAACAAGAAGCTTATAGTTCGTTCACAAACCTGAGACAAGGCCAACTCAGTGTTAGAGATTACATAAATAAGATTGACGAAATCAGCGAAAACGTACTAGAAGTTTTAACAGAATTTGAAACCCTGGAATCAAGAGACCAGTTCCTTATATCTATTTTTATAAACGGTCTAAATATAGAAATAAAGAAAATGATTGGAATCCAAGAATTCACATCATATAATTTATGCATTCAAGCAGCTCTCAAAGCTGAGAAATTATTACCTAAATAAAAGTTACGTACACAAAGTAAATAATAATAAAGTCCCAGAAATTAATAATAGATATAATAGAGGTAGATTTAATGAAAGAAACATTAATATAAGATGTTTCCATTGTAACCAGTTAGGACATAAAAAAATCAATTGTCCTAGATTACATCAAAGGAAAACATATTTTTCAGAACCAAAAAACTAAATTCTAGATCCATTGATGAAAATTTAGAAAATCCCATCATCAAAATAAAAGTAGACCATCTAGACGCTATTGCATATATCGATAGTGGATCATGTATTAGCATTATGTCAAAATATTTTTATTCTAAATTGTCAGAAATGGATCTGAAAAAAAAAGTTACAATGTCTCCCAATTTTCAAGTTACAAGTGTAACAGGGGAAAATTTAAATTTATTAGGTAAAACTTCAGTCTATTTACAAATAGGGAAGGTGAACATAATTCACCAAGTATATATAATAGATAATCCTACTTTTTATGGACAGTATCTTAATAGGAAGGGATGTCATAAAACGTATCGGTAAAATCTCTTTCGATTTTGGAAACAAATACATACAAATAAATAGGCATAGATTTCCAATATTGAAAACCGAAGAAAGGAAATTACCGTGTTTTGAAATTTCAAGAGAAGAAGACATCTCTATGAATAAATTAAAAATCGAAAAGAAAATAATCCTCCCTCCTAGATCTTTTATAAAGACCTATGGTATTGTCAATAAAAAATGGAAAGGGAAGGATATTGTAATAGAATCTTCGTGTAAAGAAGGGATGAAGGTCGGAAACACTCTATGTCACGTAAATGATAAATTACAAGTACCATTTACGATAGCTAACTTTATGGATCACGATGTAACGCTAAATAAAAAAGAACTAATTGGAGATATTTTTCTGGCAAAAGACGAAGAAATAGATATACCAAATATAGTAAAATCTGAAGATACCTTTAATATAAGTGATATAAACTTAGATAATTTAGCAACAAATCAACAACTAGAAATAATAGATGTGATAAAGAAACACAAAAACGCATTTGCTAAAACTTCAGATGATATAGGTCTATGCAAATTAACTGAACACAAGATAAATACAGGAAATGCTAAACCTGTTTGTGTTCCACAGTATCGACTTCCTCAAGCTACTAAAGAAACGATGCAAGAACACATCGACAAAATGTTAAAATTAGATATGATTGAAGAATCGACCAGTAGTTGGAACTGTCCAGTCCTTCTTCTAAAAAAGTCGGATGGAGGAGTACGATTCGTATATGACGCAAGAGAATTAAATAAAGTAACAGAAGCAGAAGTGATGTCTATGCCAAAAGTAGACGAAATATTAGCATCATTGAACGGCTCGAGATATTTCACTGTTTTAGATAACGTGAAAGGATTTAACCAAATTATGATAGCAGAGGAAGATCGTCACAAAACCAGCTTCATAGGTCCTAACAATCTAAAATATCAACATAAAAGAATGCCATTCGGTCTCCTTGGTGCTCCTAGCACATTTTGTCGTGTCTTATCAATTTTATTTTCAGAAGTATTGGGAAAATTTTGTCACATTTATATGGACGACCTTATATTGTACAGTTCATCTTTTGACGATCATATTAAATATTTAGACCAGATTTTAAACATATATGAGGAATCGAACCTCAAACTTTCATTGAAAAAGTGCAAATTTGCGAAAGAATCAGTCAAATATTTAGGTCATATAATTTCTAGTAAAGGCATCCAGATTGACACCTCAAAAATACAAGGAATAAAGGATTATCAAACACCGAAAAACGTAAAAGACGTTAGGCGATTCATTGGTATGATAAGCTACTATAGAAAATTTGTCAAAAACCTTTCAGATATAAGTAGCCCTTTAACGAACTAAACGAAAAAATTTACAAGATTTGTTTGGACAGAATTAGAAAACTCAGCCTTTGAAAAATTAAAAGATCTTCTGTGTACATCACCTATTCTAATTCATCCAAATTTCAACGAATCTTTTAAACTACATACAGATGTTAGTGACGTAGCTATTGGAGCTGTTTTAACCCAAGAAAAAGATGATATTGATAGACCTATTGCATATTTTTCCCGAAAATTATCTCCACAAGAACAAAGATACAGCGTTACAGAAAGAGAAGCTCTTGCTATCGTAAAATCAGTAAAGCATTTTAATTATTATTTATATGATCATAAATTCACCATCTTAACAGATCATCAACCATTAAAATATCTATTTAAATTTAAAGCATCGACACCGAGAATAGCTCGTTGGGCTTTATTATTAACAGAATTCAACTTCGATATTAAATTTAAAGCAGGACGCGAACATATAATTCCTGACGCTTTAAGTAGAAGTGTGAATCAAATTAATAATACAAGAGAACTAGATCCATCTATTGATTTAAGCGCCGAAAATGTAAGAAGAGAACAACTAAAAGATATTGAATGGCGAAAAATCATAAATTACTTCGAAAAAAATAACTTAGAAGGAATATCTAGAGACATTGACTTGAAAAGATTTACAATGGAGAATAATTGTTTACATTTCATTAATGAAAATAAACATCAGAGAGAATTTTCTGAAGTATTAGTAATACCAAGATCTTTAAAATCAGTAGCTTT
The DNA here is from genome assembly GCA_009176605.1 of Armadillidium nasatum. Taxonomy (NCBI): domain Eukaryota; kingdom Metazoa; phylum Arthropoda; class Malacostraca; order Isopoda; family Armadillidiidae; genus Armadillidium; species Armadillidium nasatum. The sequence goes on along the minus strand of SEYY01001168.1, from coordinate 207,271 downwards.
GTATATAGCTCATAATTCAAATCCTAAACTTCCATGCGAGTTTTATAAAAACTCTACATAGAGCTGAGAACATTATTTTATTGGCCAACTATGGTACAAGATATAAAAGACTATTGTAAAGAATGTCTAACGTGTCAAAAGCTTTCACCATATAATAGTATTAGAGCTCCTATTCAAATGTCAAACACCCCTCTATCACCCGGTGTATCTCTAGGAATAGATCTAGTAGGACCACTCCCTATTTCAGATAAAGGAAACAAATATATCTTCTCTATTTTCGACCACTTTTCAAGATATCTACAAACATATCCAATATCTAATATAAAGAAAGAAACAATAGTCGATTGTTTATTGGATTATATAACAAAATTCTCAGCCCCTTTAAATATTACAGTTGATAATGGATCCCAATTCCATTCGGGACTTTTTAAAGAAGTTTGCTAGTTTCTACAAGACTAAAGTGCATTACACAACAGCATTCCATCCGCAAAGTAATGGAATAGTAGAAAGATCACATAGAAGCATAAAGTCTGCTCTTGCTTCAGCTTTAGAATTCTCATCGGTACATGATTGGGAAAATTACTTATCTTTCGTCACTTTAGCACTGAATACTTCCTACCATTCAGCTGTAAATGAAATCCCATTTTTTTTATTCTTTGGTCGAGATGCTATATTGCCTTTATCAGATATAATTAAGAAAGGAAAAACCTACGATTATATCGGAGCTAACGTAAAAGAAGAATTAAATCAGAAAATGAAGAAAGCATACGAAAATGCATGGAAATACACTTCAGAAAAGAAAAAGAAAAGGAACGACCATTGTAAAGCTCATAATTTTAAAGAATTTCAAGTCACAGATATTGTTTGGTTGAAAGATAACTATAGACAAGGTAAAGGTAGCAAATTAAAACCACGTTGGTTAGGACCCTATAGAATTATAAATAAAATTTCGTCTGTAAACTATACTATAAAGCCACTTTATGATGCACATAGAAGAACAGAAAATGTACATATAAATAGACTGAAAATTTGTAAATTACCAAATCTTATTTTAAACGAAAATGAAGACATAGATTCCGAACCTCTCCTTAATAATATTGAAGAAAGAAATAACGAATCTGATACAGATTCAGAAGTAGAAAATTATTACATACATAATAATCACGTTAGAAATCGACAGAATAATGTCAGAAGAAATAATGAATATAATCTACGTTCAAAAGGAACGGTAGAAAATATGATATTACCGAACAGACCCATAGAGTATAGATCTAGAAATGTGATCGGATTAATAATCGGTCTGATTATTATGATCAAATTAATGTGTTGTTGTTGATACGTCAGAGAAGAAGGAAGATAGAATCTATAGTTCATTTTTTTGTTATTTATTTATGGAAAGATTATCGTGTTTAGGAAAGAAAGAAGATTACAGAGAATATAAGAAGAATTTAGAAGATCAAGGATTAAGAAGAATTGAAAGCGTATATACGTAGTTTTGATGTAGTGACCTAAACAGTCATTTATATCTGGTTTAGTCTCGCGGAAAAGTTCCTATGCAGATTTTTAATCTAATTGGTATGCACTCTTCGGATGTACCCAATATAGGACCGCTTTATGACTAGGATGAATAAAGCGCTTATTGCATCCTACTCAGAGACTAGGATATCTTACAGTTAAGATATTGAAAATTAATCTAAGATAATATATTCATTTATATTATTGGAATGAAGTTGATCTCTGTATGAGGAATTTAAAGGATAAAGAAACACGAAATCTCGAGATGAATTCAAGATATTTTATAGTAATATCATATTTTATCTTATAATCTACTTCCGATTTTCTTCTGAAATGAAATTAACTCTAGAAACATGATATATTTTAAGAAAGGGAGAAATGTAAAGTTCAATTTTTGAACTTTTACGGTCCTTTTAAATATATCATGTTGTTTATTTATATTTGTGAATGAATATTCAAATAATAGTAGATTTTAAATTCATTCACAAATGTGAGCTTCAATACTTATTTATTTTAATTGATAATTTTATATCATTTTTATTAATGATTTTTACGTTAAACAAAATTTAATGAATTAATAAATTTGCGTAAACCCTTTAACTCGTGAGAAGATAAAAGAAGGGGTTAAAGCTTGAATAAGGGTCATTCAAGACTATTAGCGCAAGATAGAAGTAAACTCAGAATTAGAAGACTCCCGAGAAAGAAGACAACTTGATGAAAAATTAAATGGAGCTCTTGACCGTCAGGTAAGAGTAAGCCTCTGACTATCAAGTAGAGGATAAATCCATCGACAAAGAACTTCAAAGATAAATTCATCTACAAGATCTTCAAAGAAAACAGTCTTTTAGAAACTCTTGGCTTTTAAGCAACAGAAAGGAGAAAACCTCTGACTATCAAGTAGAGGATATTCCTATCTAATCATCAAGAAGTCAAACTGTTATGGAGAACGACGATTCTACTAAGAAATCTTCACAAGGGAAGTGAATATCGATTACGAACAAATTAAAGTCGTGAACCTAACGAAAATCCTTCGAAGAGGAATAAGGACTGACTTTTTAAACTCGGCCTACAATTAACTTACGCTACTATGTTAAATATAAATATAACTACAAAATAAAGTCCTATTTTTAAAACCTTTTTGTCATATTAATTTAAGCTAAGAAGTATTAAAAGTTTAGGATACAACAAACTTTTAAAATATATATTGCAATAGATTCAACATTCTATAATATTACATCCTTTTAATTCAATTACAAATGCTAAATTCATACGAAATATTGTTACTTTTCTAACTTTTTTTTAACCTTCCTTAAACTTTAATGCAGAAATAAAACAATAATTCAAAGAAAAAAAAAAAAAAAAAAAAAAAAAAAAAAAAAAAAAAAAAAAAAAAAAAAAGCAAAGCCTACCTGATTTCTTAAATATTAAATGAGCAATTCCAAGGGGAATAATCTGCAGGTATTTTCCTCTGAATTTTGAAGACATGGAAAATTCTTGCCAACTAACCCATTCATCAGACTCAACGTGCTGAGCAACAATTGGAGGGTGATGGGAAACCTAGTAAAAAAAAAAAAAAAAATATATATATATATATATATATATATATATATATATATATATATATATATATATATATATATATATATATATATATATATATATATATATATATATATATATATATATATAGACAGAGAAAAATTTTCCACACGCCAGGACTCGAAACCACTGACAACAGCGTCGCCGTTAGACAGTGAACATAAGGCTCTACCACTGAGCTACGCCGCCTTCCCAAAAAAAAGAAGGCATAGTAGAACAGTTTTCAAGCACTTATGCTTCGAATCACTGTAGCAACTCGGTACTTATTTAAATCCATAGGAGGGTGCTTGGAACCCCTACTGGGGCTACATTGGCATTTTGCTGGGGGCTCCTGGGTTACAGGAGCAACCAACCAAGGTCAAGCAACGCCAACATGGGCACAACAACTGTTGCGACAAATTTAGCAATAATAAGACAGAGAAAAATTTTCCACACGCCAGGACTCGAAACCACTGACAACAGCGTCGCCGTTAGACAGTGAACATAAGGCTCTACCACTGAGCTACGCCGCCTTCCCAAAAAAGAAGGCATAGTAGAACAGTTTTTCAAGCACTTATGCTTCGAATCACTGTAGCAACTCGGTACTTATTTAAATCCATAGGAGGGTGCTTGTTAACCCCTACTGGGGCTACATTGGCATTTTGCTTGGGGGCTCCTGGGTTACAGGAGCAACCAACCAAGGTCAAGCAACGCCAACATGGGCACAACAACTGTTGCGACAAATTTAGCAATAATAAGACAGAGAAAAATTTTCCACACGCCAGGACTCGAAACCACTGACAACAGCGTCGCCGTTAGACAGTGAACATAAGGCTCTACCACTGAGCTACGCCGCCTTCCCAAAAAAGAAGGCATAGTAGAACAGTTTTCAAGCACTTATGCTTCGAATCACTGTAGCAACTCGGTACTTATTTAAATCCATAGGAGGGTGCTTGGAACCCCTACTGGGGCTACATTGGCATTTTGCTGGGGGCTCCTGGGTTACAGGAGCAACCAACCAAGGTCAAGCAACGCCAACATGGGCACAACAACTGTTGCGACAAATTTAGCAATAATAAGACAGAGAAAAATTTTCACGCACGCCAGGACTCGAAACCACTGACAACAGCGTCGCCGTTAGACAGTGAACATAAGGCTCTACCACTGAGCTACGCCGCCTTCCCAAAAAAGAAGGCATAGTAGAACAGTTTTCAAGCACTTATGCTTCGAATCACTGTAGGAAGGCGGCGTAGCTCAGTGGTAGAGCCTTATGTTCACTGTCTAACGGCGACGCTGTTGTCAGTGGTTTCGAGTCCTGGCGTGTGGAAAATTTTTCTCTGTCTTATTATTGCTAAATTTGTCGCAACAGTTGTTGTGCCCATGTTGGCGTTGCTTGACCTTGGTTGGTTGCTCCTGTAACCCAGGAGCCCCCAGCAAAATGCCAATGTAGCCCCAGTAGGGGTTCCAAGCACCCTCCTATGGATTTATATATATATATATATATATATATATATATATTATATATATATATATATATATATATATATATATATATATATATATATATATATATATATATATATTTCATGTCTCCTCTGGTGGGCAACGGTCGGAGGCCTATCAATATCCAATAGAGTTCGGAAACAGTCTTATCTGGTCACTAATACCCGACGTGACCCGATACACGGCGTCTTAAAGTGTGCAAGTCAAAGAAAGTTGAGAAAACATAAAGGGAGTGTGTTCCAGACTTTACTAGTAGAGTTCATGTAAGATTGAGCATAGCGATTAAACCTGGGGTCAGAGTTGGACAGAGAAAGGATGAGACTATGTAGAAAGACATGTCTCACGAGCTGTTCTCAATGGAGGAAGCCTGCGACGAGAGATTTCAGAAGAGCAGAGAGCACAGTGAGAATAATGCAACAATTCAATGGGCAGAGAGACTAGAAAGAATCATGGAGAACAGGAGAGTTGATTAGACGAAAAGTCCTAGACTCCACCTTTTCAAGGAAAGCTGTATGGATGGAACATTCCCAGATGTGTGAGACGTACTCCAGACAGGGGCAAACAACACACCTATAAATAGCCAGCAACTAGGGTGGAGTGAAGAAATTCTAAAGGCGCCTCAGCACACCTAACTTCTTAGAAGGCTGCTTAGATAGAGAAGAATGTGAACTTTCCAAGAAATATCACGAGAAAAATAAACACCAAGAATACTAAGAAGAGATGAAGGTTTGAGTTGTGAGTTTTGTCGAAGAAGATATCATAGTTGTGTTGAGTAGAGAGATGGAGGAATTGAGTTTTAGTAGTATTCAAAACGACCATGTTTTCTCTGCCCCAATTTGAAATGCGAGAAAGATCAGAGGTCAATTGCTCCAAGGTTATCTTCCTTGTGTCTATTAACTGGTGTTGGAAGAGACATCTTTAAAACTGAAAAGAGTAATGAAAGGTGCAATCATCGGCATAGGAGTGGAAGGAGATGAAGTAACAGAGAGAAAGTCATTAATGAAAAGCAGAAAAAGTGTTGGGGAAAGGACAGAACCCTGAGTAATACAACTATTAATAGATATAAAGGATGAATGGTGACCGTATACAACAGCTGCTATAGAACGACCGGAAAGATATTAGAGACATTAGACTACATTCCGAAAGAAGGAAGTTTGGAAATCAAAGCTTTGTGCCAGACTCTACCGAAAGCTTTCGATATGTCCAGCGCGACAGCAAAAGATTCACCGAAATGCTGAAGAGAGGAGGAGAATTGAATGAATATCACCAGTAAAACGTTTCTTACGAAAGCCATACTGATCAGAGATAATATTAGAAGAATATATATATATATATATATATATATATATATATATATATATATATATATATATATATATATATATATATATATATATATATATATATATATATATATATATATATATATATATATATCCTCCATCTTTCTATTCGACACATACAACCTTCTACACACAACTATGATATCTTCAAAAAAAAAAAAAAAAAAAAAAAAAAAAAAAAAAAAAAAAAAAAAAAAAACGACTCATCAAATCTTCATCTGTCTTCACTATTCATTGATTTTTTTTTTCTCGTGATCTTTCTTGGAAGGATTGTAGTGTAAAATTAATCACCATTTATATTTAACGTTATATTATTGTTATTTCTTGAGAGAGTGAGCCTCATTTAGAACGAGCTATTGTAATAATTATGTAAATAATATTTCACTGTTATTAAATAGCATTCGAGCAGAGAGGATTGTTTACACCCTTTGAAACTATAAGGATAACATTACTTCTCTTTCTAAACATGCTTCAAAGAGGTTCGGTGTTCTAAGCGCCTTCGTGATTTTTTTTACGCCACCCCAGTTACTTGCTATTTATAGGAGTATTGTTCGCCCCTGTATGGAGTACGCCTCACACATCTGAAGTGGTTCCACACATACAGCTCTTCACAAAAAAGGTGGAGTCTAGGGCTTTTCGTCTTATAAACTTTTGCTCTTGCTCTCTCCAATCTCTTTTCACTCGTCGAATTGTTACGTCACTCTCTCTATACGATCACTATTAAAACGGACACTCCTCTTCTGAACTCTCACGTCGCATACCTCCTCCACTGAGAAGGATTCGTGCGACACGACTTTCTACAGTTTCATCCTTTCTCTTTCCTACCTCGGACTTAACCGCTATGCTCAATCTCACATGCACCCTACTGGTAAAGTCTGGGATACAATCCCTTTTTCTGTTTTTCTAACTTCCTTCGACTTGCACACTTTTATCGGGTCACAACTATTAGCGAACAGATATCTGATATTTCCCCAACTGTGGTGGAAATAGGTAAGCCTCTGGCCTTTACCCACCAGAGGAAACGTGTATATATATATATATATATATATATATATATATATATATATATATATATATATATATATATATATATATATATATATATATATATATATATATATATATATATATAAAGTGTGCAAATCGAGGAAGATGGGGAAAATAGATAATGGGAGTGTTCTCCGGACTTTACTAGTAGAGTACATGGAAGATAGATCATAATATCTGGGGTCAGAGAGTTGGACAGAGAAAGGATGAGAATGTATAAAAAGGTGTGTCGCACGAGATCTTCTGAAGGGAAAGGTGGAACGAGAGTTCAGAAGATCAGTGTCTGTTGTAATAGCGATAGTATAGAGAGAGTGACGCAATATTTCAACGGGCATAAATTAACTGAAGAGAGTTAGTGAGAAAGAGTTTTAAGGCGCAAAGCTTTTCCAGGAGGGCATTATGGGCAGAACCACCTCATGCTTGATGTGTACTCCATACATGGGAGAACACTCCTATAAAGAGCAAGCAGCTGGTGTGGCGTGAAGAAATTCCGAACGGGCCTCAGAACAAAAAACCTTTTAGAAGCTTTTTCAGAAAGAGAAATAATATGATCCTTCCAAGAAAGATTACAATAAAAAGAAAAGCAGCAAAAATATTAAGGGCAGACGAAGGTAGTTGTGCGGAGGGCTGTGTCAAGTAAAGAGATATAGGAATTGAGTTTTTGAGGCATTGAAAATAACCATGTTTTCTCCGCCCCAATATGAAATACGAGAAAAATCAGAGGTTAGTTGCTCCATAGCAGATCTCTTTGGGTCAATTACCGCTGTTTCAAAATGAAAGGTGCGATGAAGGGTGGAGTCATTGGCAAAGGAGTGGATTAATGATCAAGTAAAATAGAGAAGGTCCTAATTTGAGGTAGAAACCGCTTGGGGGATAGGTAATATCCCTGAGGAACACCACTGTTAATAGATTTAAAGTAAGAACTGTAACCGTCTACAGCAAGCTATAGATCTACTGTAATTTAGAACAAAGAAGAATAATTAGTGAAAAAGGAAATTTTAGAAATCAAAACTTTGAGCTACACTCTGTCGAAGGCTTTCGATTTGTTTAGCACCACTGCAAAAGATTCACCAAAATGTATAAGAGAATAGAAACCAAGAGTCTCCTTTTACCTATTTGCTCAACTTCCTTTGACTTACATACCTTCAAAAGCCGTATATCAGGAAATGTTGGCCTTTAATTCGGACCTTCGTAGTTTCCAACTCTGGTGGAATTCAGTAAAGATCTGGCGTTGACCCACCAGAGGAGACTTTATATATATATATATATATATATATATATATATATATATATATATATATATATATATATATATATATATATATATATATATATATATATATATATGATATTCAAGAGATTAATTAATTAATTCATTCATTCATTCGTTCATCGCTCAACGTGTAGTGTAGGTACCTTAAAAAAGGGGAACTTTTTTTTACCCATGAAAATCATTAATTTGAGGTGAAGGTCGTCCGTCATAAACTTTCTTTTAAAGCTTCAATGGACAATTTCACAAATCATTGAGGATTTGCAAAAGGTTTAAATGGAAAACTTAACACATCCATCATACAGCCCCGCCTGCTCTTGCCCCATCTGACTTTTTGTTTCTAAAACTATGACTAAATCAAATGTAACCAATTTGAGATCAAAAGACGGGCGAAATATTCTTCAGAGAGGAGTTATACGGATGGAAACAAAGCCTTCAAAAGTGTATTGAATTATATATGTGGAAAAAATAACTACATTACGTTTGTGTATGTTTATTAAAAAAAATGATTTTTTTTACAGCTAACTTTTTGACTTTCCCTTATATATATATATATATATATATATATATATATATATATATATATATATATATATATATATATATATATATATATATATATATATATATATATATATATATATATATATATATATATATATATATATATTATAATTAATATAAAAACTAACTAATAAAAATAAAATAACTAACTAACTAACTAACTAACTAACTAACTAACTAACTAACTAACTAACTAACTAACTAACTAACTAACTAACTAACTAACTAACTAACTAACTATAACTATATATATATATATATATATATATATATATATATATATATATATATATATATATATATATATATATATAAAAATGATAGTAAACCATCTCATTAGATTCACACACAATATGAAAATTCGACCACTAATAACAGAGAATGGAGAAAGCTAATAGAGTGAACACTTTAATGCGCTAAAAATGACGCCAAAGAGTCAATTGGAGTCACTTGGAAGAAAAGTCGATTTTATGTTGCAAAACCAGAATTCAAAATGGACTTCCGCTCTTTTTCTTCCAAAATTCTCCACTAACTTTCTAAAAAAAGATTTTTTTTAAAAATGAAATAATTATTAATACAATATTCAAAGATTTTTTGAAGATAAGCTCTCTCTCTCTCTCTCTCTATACATACATATATATATATATATATATATATATATATATATATATATATATATATATATATATATATATATATATATATATATATATATATATATATATATATATATATATATATATATATATATATATATATATATATATATATATATATATATATATATATATATATATATATATATATATATATATATATATATATATATATATATATATATATATATATATATATATATATATATATATATATATATATATATATATATATATATATATATATATATATAATATTATATTTTTTTTTTTTATTTTATATATTTTATATATTTTATATATATATATATATATATATATATATATATATATATATATATATATATATATATATATATATATATATATATATATATATATATATATATATATATATATATATATATATATATATATATATATAGCGATGTATCGGATGTCAAATTTTTAATATCCGCGGATCCGGATGTTTACGTTTCTGTATATAAAGGCTATAGGTTCGTGTATATATATATATATATATATATATATATATATATATATATATATATATATATATATATATATATATATATATATATATATATATATATATATATATATATATATATATATACACATCACCACAGCTCCCGGGCAGAGCCTATTCAATGAGGGAGTGTTAGATCAATAAGAGAATAAGAAAAACCCTAAAAGTCCAACCTAACGCAAATTTCGTAGGTGAACACAAACGTGGGCTTTAGAGTAATTGTGATTAAATTCGGCAGTAAACACAGAAAATGGAAGAGAATTGCTCAAAACAAAGGTAGCTGGAAAGAAGGAGGCATCACAGTAAAAAAGCCTGGAAGTGCCAATGTCTACACAAAATTTATGTGCAACAATGCTCCCCTTGTGCTACGAGGCCGCCGTAAAGCGAAGATATACGAGTGGACAGTTACCTCGAGCATTTGCCACTATAGTACTTATAGAAAAGAGACAAGTTACCAACGTCACGTCGCAAAGATAAAAGGTTAAAGTGAATTAGAAAGTGGGGAACAAATTATAAGTCTTTTAGCCTTCGTCTCAACCCTATCCAAAAAACGGGTGAAACTTGAGCTACCCCAGATATGAGAGCAGTACTCCATACACGTACGGATGAGGCCCTTGTATGATTATGATTGGAGTAACCTCGAAGAAGTTAAGAATTCTCGCAGCCTAAACAGAACTCTCAGCTTCTTTGAGGCAGCCCTGGTAACCATTTTGATGTGAGGCTTCCAAGACATTTTTTTTTGCTTATGTTAAGGCCAAGGATGTTTATATTGTCAACAGGAGAGACGGGAAAACCATCGAAAGAAATAGAAAAGTTAGGTGTTTTTGAGAGGGAGATTTCAAAAAAGTTGAGCTGTTAAAGAGTTGAATTTCACAAGCTTGAGACGACCCTATTGAGAAATTCTGTTCAGATCAGCAAGAATGTAATCGGAAAGATGAAGACGAGAGGCAACTCCAGAAGCCAAAGAGAGAGCAGATTTGAAATGAGTAGAAGAATGGAGAGTCGAGTAATCGGCATATGAATGGATAGGGTTAGATGAGCAGCTGAGATCATTAATGAAAAGCAGGAACAGAGTAGGAGACAAAACAAAACCCTGAGGAACAACACTATTGACAGGAAATGAATAAGAACAGTCGAAATGGAACGATTAGAAAGAAAGCTAGACATAAGTAAGCAAAGAGATGCAGAAAACCCAAAGGATGGGAGCCTGGGAAGCAGTGAAGCATGCCATACCCTGTCGAGAGCCACCACGCAAGTCTTCCCTAATGGCAGAAGACCATAAATCTGTGATGGGAAATTATAACCCCATTATCCATACTAATGATCTCAAAAAAGGGAATAGGATTCCAAATGACATAAGAAATTAGAGTTGAGAAGGGTTTCAAAGACCTTAGACAAAATACACGTGAGAGCTATAGAACGATACTTAGAATAGGTTTCTTCGGAATATGTTCAACTAATGCGCTCTTCAAACATTGAGGGAAGGTACTAGTATTGAGGCATTGAGACAAAAGTTGAACGAGGGATGGAGCTAACTAAGAACCACATTCCTTTAAAACGTTCATAGATTTCAGAAGCCCATGTACAGTCGTCAACAGAAGTTCGTTCCTATTAGGCTGGAAATAAATATTTATATAAAATGGAGATCATTTCATAAAAGCTCTATTTTGAATAAAAAGAAAATAAAAACATTGAGCGGGGCTTAATTGAACTGTTTTTGGCTGAACCTGAAATGATCTCCATTTTATATAAATATTTATTTCCAGCTTAATAGGAACGAACTTCTGTTGACGACCGTACCTGATCAAATGGAATCAGATTTAAAGGCCTGGAACATTTAAGAGAAAAAGTAGGAGGAGGATTGCAGGAGTCGTTCAGAATTGAATTAAAAGAGAACAAGAGGCCGAAGAGATTAGCCTTTTCAGTTGGAGTGTTAGCAACAGAACCATCAGAGCTAATAAGAGGAGGAAAGGAAAATTTTATATATATATATATATATATATATATATATATATATATATATATATATATATATATATATATATATATATATATATATATATATATATATATATATATATATATATATATATATATATATATATATATATATATATATATATATATATATATATATATATATATATTTTATTTTTATTTTTTTTTTTTTTTTTTTTTTTAATGCAAAATTTTAAAAAAATTAATAATTTTCAAAATTTTATACATCCGCAACATTATCATTTAATAATTGCGGATACGGATATTTCGAAACCATAAACTAGGGATGCGAATGTTGTGCGGATGCGGATGTCATATACATCACTTATATATATATATATATATATATATATATATATATATATATATATTATATATATATATATATATATATATATATATATATATATATATATATATATATATATATATATATATATATATATGTTTGTTGGACAAAACATAATGAATACCTTACATATTCCCAAGATTTATTTATTAATACGAAGTTAGGTTACTATTTGCATTTTTAGCAGCAACTAATTTTCGCAAAATAAATCCAGAGAGTGTTTGAAAATAGTTTCCAACGAGATATCGTCCCATTCATGTATAAAAACATCCGCCAATTGTTTTAAGAATGTTGGAAGTGGAAATCTGCACCCACTCTTTGTTCCAATAAATTATCCGCATAAAGGTTAAATTATGTTAAGGACTGGCGATTGTGCTGGTCAGAGAAGATGTTTCATAATATTCCGGTATACCTCATATCAAGACTGAGCTATTTTTAAGCTCCGTGTTTGGGTGCATTAACAACTGGAGTATGACAGTGTTTGGTAGCAATAGGCTGGTCATAATAAGAAGGTCATCGCTGAGATATTCATTCACAGTAATATGACCATTAATGGAATACAACCAGCTGAAAATTACGATACGGCCATCCACATCATAAAGAAATCGTTTCCAATACATGACTGTGGGAAGCAGATAGTCAGGATAAAGTTTTCTTTTAGGGTTCTCCAAACGGAAGCTCGTTCATTGAGAACAATGTAAATGATGATACATCGGACAATTTAATATTATTCCCATCATCAATTGTAAAGGTATTACGATCGTGACACCTTTCGTAGCTTAGTAATAGATTCTATTATAAAGAGTAATGAAATGTTAAATTTATTCTGTTCTGTACTGTTCTTGTCCAAAGAGGATTGCTCAGGTGGGTGTTGAGTTTGCTGAAGTAGTTTCATGTTGTTTGGCAATGACCCTTTTTAATAATGGACGGTCTCTCTCTGTCAACAATGGATTATGTCCACTATTCCTCTTTACTGATGATGTTTTACCAAGTTATGTGCATGCAGTTATCACTGTCGATACTGTTGCTTGTGATATGTTAAACTGTATCCATACCTGTTTTCGTTAGAGATGTATCTGCTAACCGAACACAAACGATTTTTTTCCTTTCAAAGGTTGACCTTCGCTCTTTTTAACCATCGCACAACAAATCGTGTGGTATTGAAATATAATTTAGCAGGATTAATACGTAAACTGAGCAACAAATAAGCGTCGCACAGAATATACCTCCGCAGAGTGCCAAAATGAAAGGTGTAATATTTAGTCTGGAATTCATAATATTATTATTATTTTATATATATATATATATATATATATATATATATATATATATATATATATATATATATATATATATATATATATATATATATATATAAGGAGGACGTAGCGACGTCCAAAACGATGAACGTACTCCCCCAGCCCTAGCTTGGCTTAACCCACAGGATGATAGGGTGCACTAAACCAACCATTCATCGTTAATTTTCGTGTTTCACCTTCTCAGAGAGTCTCTAGTTTCATATTGGGGTATATATGCTCCGACTTCCCCCACCCCCCTTCCATTCCCTTCACATGTTCCCACAAATTTACAAGCGCTTTCTCGTACATTAATTACCTTAAAAAAAAAAAAAAAAAAAAAAAAAAAAAAAAAAAAAAAAAAAAAAAAAAAAAAAAAAAAAGATATATAGATGCCTCAGAGATACTTGGAAAGGCGGCATCCAAAGAATGCCTCTTATCCACCCTTCCTCCATCACCGCTTAAGAGTTAGTGGCTTTCGCTGATGGGGTTGGTTTCACCAAGACCTCTATGCCGACGACCTGGTGCACGGTCTTTTTTTTTCATTAATTTTTACAACATTCGCATTCTCTATTCTCTATTCCCACTTTGTCGAACACCACCTCGCTTCTTCTAGACCTCATATCTTGTTCTAAACTGATACTCAGGTGTTTGAGTGTTCTGACAGCAAACCCTACTATGTCTCCGCCTACTGTATCCATACTCAATTTTTAGCCGAAGGCGAATGTTGCGCATATGCGCATAACGATGTTGTCTGTTCTCGTGTCTCTAATGTGTAATTTGAAGTCTTCTGAACTTTTAACCTATGGCTTACTCTTTTTTGCAACTCTACAACTAAATTCATTTGTTCTGTCTTTTTTTTTCTTTTATCTCCTAAAAACTATAAATTTTTTTTGACTATCTTAACTCCAAAATAGAACACATTCTTTCCCCTCCATCTTTCTTAGAAATCATCATATTAGGTGATTTAAAGGTTCACCACCGTCAATGGCTTTCATCTAATTCTCATGATCCAGCTTTTGAACTTGCCTACCGTTTTTCTATCCAGAACAACCTTGAGCAGTTGGTGGATCTCCCTAATCGTATTCCTGACAGCCTTCGTGATGAACCCTACATACTTGATATTTTCCAAACTTCTTATCCTTCTCCTTACACACTGTTAATTAAACACTTTCCTAATCTGGGTTCATCCGATCGCCTTCTTATCTCTGTATCTTGTTCTGTCACTTAAAGTCTTCAGAAAGAACGGCACCCGGCTTCGGTGAGGAGACGTTTCTGGCATTTCGGTGCTGCTAACTGGTATGACTTACGGTAGTATTATTCTGATTTCCAATGAAATGATTACTGCTTCCGTGGGAGGGGTCCCTCGGAGTGAGCTGAGCGCATAACCGAGGTGATTCTCTCTTGGAATAACTCTGCTTGTTTTCATGATATCGGCCGCAGGGATGCTGCCTTCAGAAATTTCCGTCGTCTTAAAACTCCAGAAACTCACTCAATTTATATTTCATCCCGGAATCGTGTAAAATCTATTCTTCGTAACACCAAAAATTCTTTTATCCGTCGTAAACACAATAATCTTTCTGATTCCTCTTCTCGCCCTTTCTGGCAATTTGCCAAAAAAATGTCAACTCTAACTTTGCTTCTTTCTATTTCCCTCCTCTAGTTTCTTTTGACGGTACAATTGCCGTATTACCTTCTATTAAAGCTGAACTCTTTGATCAAACTTTTGCCTCTAATTCAGCCTTAGACGATTCCGGAGCTGTTCCTACTTCTTTAGCCTCCTCCGACTCATTTATGCCTAAAATTGTAATTTCTTCTAAAGAAGTCATTTCTGCTCTCTCTAAGTTTAACACTAAGGAGTACGGTCCTGGTGGTATCCCTCCTGTGGTTCTCAAAACTTGTGCTTCTGAGCTTGTCTTGGTAAACTATTTCTTCTCTGTCTTTCTACTTCAACATTCCCATCTTGCTGGAAACGTGCTCTCATTCAGACTGTGCCGATGGTGCTGTTTAAATCATTCTCTCAACCCTCTAACTATGGTCCTATTTTTTTTATCATCCATTCTTCTGAAGTTTTCAAATTTATCCTCAACAGGAAGATTTGGAAACATCTCAATTCTTCTAATCTTATATTTTATCGCCAGTATGGTTTTCGTAATGAACGCTCTACTGGTGATCTTTTTTCTCTTCTTTCTGACTCTTAGTCCTCCGCTCTTTGGTGTTTCGGTGAATCTTTCGCTGTGGTGCTAGACATATCGAAAGCCTTCGATATAGTTTGGCACAAAGTTTCAGTTTCCAAATTTCCATCTTTCGGAAACTATCTGTCTATCTGTGACCTCCTCTCTAATTTCCTTTCTGGTTATTCTATAGCAGCTGTTGTAGACGGCCACCGTTCTTCCTTTAAATCTACAAATAATGGTGTTCCTCAAGGGTCTGTCCTATCCCCCTTTTTTCATTAATGACCTTCTCTATATTACTTCATCACCTATTTACTCCTATGCTGATGTTTCCACCCTTCATTCGAAAACACTCGACTCAAACTTTCATCTGTCCTCAATATTCTCGGTGTTTCTTTTTCTCGTTATCTTTCTTGGAAGGATCACATTATTTCTCCTTTTAA
>SEYY01001168.1:178507-186007 GCA_009176605.1 Armadillidium nasatum | reverse complement strand
CACAGGAACTTGAAGAACACCAATTTTTATCAGATCCCATGATAATTTATGTTTATTAAGAACTACACTTTGTCTTCAGGTATTAAGAAAATATTTTATTCAGTTAAAAGCATAAAAATTGTTATATTTTTAACATATCTTTTGCATTAGTCTAAAATGGGGTACTTTATCAAATATTTTGTTGAAATATATATATATATATATATATATATATATATATATATATATATATATATATATATATATATATATATATATATATATATATATATATATATATTATATATATATATATATAACAGGCTCTTCTTTCCGTCAACACCAGAGTTTCTTTTTTTATTAATCGTGACTAATATCATCAAGCAAATTTTGTCGCGACCCTATTTACAATTACCATTATAAAAAGTCAAATGGAATAAAAAAAAACAACTTCCAAAACAACACTGGACATCTCTCTCGCTAACAAAAACTTCGAGAAGCTCTGTTCCACAAAATTAAGATATGGTTTTATAAATACCAAAAGGCCTGCCTAAGAAATCTTACATTTCTTGAAATCATAGAATATATATATATATATATATATATATATATATATATATATATATATATATATATATATATATATATATATATATATATATATATATATATATATATATATATATATATATATATATATATATATATATATATATACGGTTCGATGGTTCATGCAGAGATGAACCCTTTTTTTAAGGTACAAATACTAAAAAACCGTCGTCTCAGAGTTATGCGCATGGGTCCTTGTGATCGCCCGTACAGTTCGGAAATGGAACAGAAACAGTTGTACACAATACATATTATTGGAAGGTATGTTTATATTACAATGTGTTCAAACAGTCTTCCCTGCGTCTTATTACATGCTTGATACCGTTGCAGCAACGACCGTCCAACTCTGTAGAGCATGACAGGATTCTGGGTGATGTGGTGAAACGCATCACTGATACGGGCAATTAGCTAAACTAAAGAGGTAACTGAAGTTTCATACACCATACCTTTGACATGCCCTCCAACGGTAAAAGTCAAGGGACATTAGGTCTGGTGAACGCGCCGGTCACGCAACAGGTCCTGCACGTCCAATCCAATGCTCCTAAATTCGAAAGTTAGCTGCGCCAGCGCATCAATACAGAAATGTGCTGGGGTGTCATCATGCTACCAGAGTTGTGAGCGCATCGAAAGTGGTACGTTGTTTAGAAGGCCGGAAGTTCGGTCTGCAGGAACTGTAGGTACACAGCTCATGTTAACCTTGCTGGCAGTATTACAGATCCCAGCAAAAGTCGGCCAACAATTTCAGCCCATATAAGTGCATATGAGGTGCATAATCGCCTGGTCCCAGGGACTAAGCCCTCTGAAGGTGGTTTACATGTAGGTTGTATACCCGCAGAACCTTCCATATGGACAGGTGACTTACGCCCATAGCATGCGCCACGGCACGCGTTCTGGACAATGGGGCCTAAGTTAATCTCTTGACCACGTCATGCTCACAACACACCTTCCACCGCCAAAGGTTGCCCCTTTCCCGTAGTCGGCGATGCATTGCAGAAAAAATATTGTGGTGTGGATGTCTCCTGTTAGGATAATTTTGCTCGTAGATGCGACGAACCTCTCGTTCATTTCCCCTAACCTCACAGTAACACATTATCATGTCGGTCAGTTCATGTAACTCGTAGTCCATGTTCACTGTAATTTGCACAACACCACGTAGACGTATTGGTAAGCGTATCTGTACATACGAATAACAAAAAATAGGAACTACTATGCTACATCTCTTGGCGCGCACCTAGTCCGATGCGCATAACAACTCCGAGGACGGGTTGGGGTGTATATATACCTTAAACAAAAAAATGTTCAATTCTTTATGACTTATCGATTCTACAAATTTGTCGGTGAGGTCCTGTAACACTCTCTCTGTGTGTGAATATATATATATATATATATATATATATATATATATATATATATATATATATATATATATATATATATATATATATATATATATATATTATATATATATATATATATATATATATATATATATATATATATAAAGTCTGCTATAACTCTCACAGACTATTTTCATATAGAAAATCAATGTCTGGTATTGGACTCGAATCAGCAACCTTTAAGATTTTAAGTCTTGCGCATTGACCACTAGGCTATGGCGATTCAAAAGTAAATCGCATTGGAACTGCTTATGATCTACAGTCATGACGTCAGTCTCAAAGGACTCCTCCGACAGCAATTCAAGCAAAGGGCAACGAGATCAAAAGTCGCATCCCTCACTCGTAGACAGCTATATAATACATTTTAAAGTCTGCCATACCTCTCACAGACAATTTTCAAATAGAAAATTAATGTATGCTATTAGACTCGAACTAGCAACCTTTAAGATGGTTAGTCTTGCGCGTTGACCACTAGGCTATGGTTCAATACGAAAAGCAGTTCCAATGCGATTTCTTTTTGGACCGCCATAACTAGTGTTCAACGCGCAAAATTTATCATCTTAAAGATTGCTGGTTCGAGTCCAATAGCAGACATTGATTCTCTCTCTCTCTCTCTCTCTCTCTCTCTCTCTCTATATATATATATATATATATATATATATATATATATATATATATATATATATATATATATATATATATATATATATATATATATATATATATATATATATATATATATATATATATATATATATATACTACAGATAACCAAGTAGCTAAATCTGGTAACATCTTCACATCACTTCTTGAGAATTTTCTGAGAGTTAACCCATAAACTGGGAGTTTTGGGGGATGAGCGGAGAATGAGGACCATTTTGGAAGTTTGGGGTCAGAGACAATTTTAGCCCATTTTCTGGGGCACGAAGACCCCCCGGAGTGACCGGGAGCCCCTTTTGAACTTTTAAATATATAAGGGTGGTCAGAGGTCTCTTATATCAGACTAACACGGTGTACTTTATAAAATGCTTAGCTGAAATCTAGATAAAGAAATATCAATTGGCTCTCTTTTGTCTTAACAATTACTTTCATGCTTCATACCAAAAAGTATGTGTCTAAGACCTACGTTTCTTAAAAAAATCTTACATATATATATATATATATATATATATATATATATATATATATATATATATATATATATATATATATATATATATATATATATATATATATTATTACACATCACCACCACTCACGGGGAAAGCCCTATTCAAGGAGGGGGTGTTAAAAGAATAAAAATGTAAGTAAAAGACCACAAAATCAAAAAAAATGAAAACCACCCTTACAGTACCCACCTAACGCAAATTTCTTAGGTGAGCGCAGACGCGGGCTTTAAAGAAATTGAGATTAAATGCGGAGGGAAATACAGAAGATGGGAGAGAGTTCCACAAAACAGAGGTGGCAGGAAAGAAAGAGGCACCACAGCGGACAAGCCTGGAGTTGCCTATGTCCAAGCAAAATTGATGCGCGGACATTGCACCCCTTGTGCTGCGAGGGCTGTAAAAGGTGGAGGTACACGGGTGGATAGTTCCCACGAGCATTTGCCGCTGTAGTACCTATAGAAAAGAGACAAGGCACCAACATCACGTCACAAAGATAAAAAGTCAAGAGAATTAGAAAGAGCGGGACATTTTGTAAGTCTTTTAGCCTTTGACTTAACCCTATACAAAAGACGGGTGAAACCTGAACCACCCCAAATATGAGAGCAGTACTCCATACAAGGGCGGATGAGACCCTTTATATATATATATATATATATATATATATATATATATATATATATATATATATATATATATATATATATATATATATATATATATATATATATATATATATATATATATTAGGGATGGAGCGATACCAAAATTTTTACCGATACCGATACCTAAAAATTCCCCGAAGCCGATACCCGATACCTGAAAATATGCCGATACTTGCCGATACTACTACCGATACCGATACTTTACTCCTATACAAATTTTTTGCCGATACCGATACTGAAAAGGCCGATACCGATACCGGTATCGGAAAATATGCCGATACTTGCCGATAACGATACTTCACTCCATCCCTATATATATATATATATAAAACACTATAACCGTGTAAAATTTTAGGCAGTAAAATACCCCACAGGAAAGAAAAACAAAACAATTAAAATTGGAGCAAGCTTTCGAAGGGACATCCACCCTTCCTCTTTCAGGCTCTAGAGCCTGAAAGAGGAAGGGTGGGTGTCCTTTCAAAAGCTTGCTCCAAATATAAAGTATCTACAGATAACCAATTTCGATGAAGTAGCTAAATCTGGCAACTGCACCAGTGTGTGGAACCCATAAACTGGGAAGTTATGGTGTGTTAGATGACTTTTGAAAGTTTTGGGTCGGAAACCCCATTTTAGTCTATTTTCTAGGACTCAGAGAACTCCCGGACGGTCCGGAGGCTCCTATTTTAAATTATTTTTACAATTTTTTTAGATATTTTCAATCTTTTTTCAGGTTCCTTCTCGAGGGTTTTGAAGGCAGAAGGCATTTTGTGGGGAAACCAGAAACTAAGTTGTACATAATCTGAAACTAACAAAGTAAGAGTTGGAGTACCAACTTTTGCTTATAATTATTTTTCATCACATCGCCATCTTGATTCACCAACATGTTTTTGATCCATGGTTCATCCATAACAGCGGGATAAAAGTATTATCATATCATCATCGAGTTACCAATCCAATATCAGTAAATTCTCAACTATTATCTACATAAAAAAACCAGAATCCAAACTTGAAAGCACGAAGTTAGAAACCAAGACCTCTGAATTGCGAGTCGGAGACGGTAATCATTCAACCACAATGAGTTTTCAAACATAATTATGTTCATTGAAGCGAAAATTTTCAACTCCTTTCTTTTAAAGAACAAATTTTATATAATTATAGTATTCGATGTATTATTATCTATTTATATGTATTGCATTAAGTGAGCCATAATGAAATTATTTTTCATATATATATATATATATATATATATATATATATATATATATATATATATATATATATATATATATATATATATATATATATATATATATATATATATATATATATATATATATATATATATATATATAGGCTACGATATATAAAGGCTACGATCTGTACTATCAGAATTATTTGCTAATTCTGGCATATTTCAATTCCGATACACTTCCAATAAAACCATTTTCCATAGAGACAATATCTCCAGTCAGGACCGTCTGACTGTCAATAATAAAAATGGATAGCTTAGGCTTATTTGAATGATAATTCAAAAGCCTGAGATTTTTTTCAGGGCCAATATGGTCATATAAAAGGACTCTGCAACAGGATTCAATTTTAATTTAAGTTCAAAGTAAGGAGCACCTCTGAGAAAAGAAAGAAAAAAGAAACAATGTCAGAAATACTAGTAAGAGAAAGTGGGGAAGTAATTAAAACTTTTGTGAATTAGAGCAGATCCTTTATTGTGTTAGGTATTGATATTTTTAAAATGAAAATAATAAGTACAGAACTCTTAAACTTATCAAAACCAAGATTGATCAATTTGAAACTTCTCGAAATTGAATCTCAAATCAACAGCTTTTAGCCAGTCCAAAAACACTTCCAGGATCTGTACTTTCTCAATATGAGTAGGAGCAGAAGAAAAAATATCAATGAGGAAAGATGAAAATACAGGAAAGAAACAATGAAATGTACTAAGTGAAACTAATGGGACTATAATATTATAAGAATAATTACAGAGGGGGTATTAATCGTCAAGAATACTATTTCATTCATGGAGGAATTTCATTTTAGGTTTCAAGAGTTTTCAACAATTTGAATGAACCTTAATTTTATAAGACCCTATTATTGATTCAGAACAGGAGAGACCTGCCTCCCTGAATTAAATTCTAGAAGTCATTTAATTTTGGGAGACTGAAGTTATCTGATACTGCCCGTTTGTTAAGCAATCTCAGGTCTACGATAATTAGAGCTCGACCGTAAGGTTATTATTAAACTAGTCAGCGTCACTTTTTATGACTTACATATTTTAAGTAATTCTAAGTAAAATTTTCACTCTGAATTAAAATCTGCAATCCGTTTTCGCACATCAGGTCTAATTTTTTTCCTACATCATATTTTATTTTAATGTATTTTTTTACTTTTTTAATTCTGATATTTGTTCCCATGCTTTAAAACCTTAATCTTTTCCAGGAAATATCCTTACATAACTATATTTTATACTAAAAAGTTAACATTGAACTGTGTGTTATAACATTATTATAGTTATTTTTTAGTTTTAAAATATTTATCATGAATGGAAGTTGCAAAAATAACCCAAATAAATTTTGCTACATATGTGGCAAAGTTGTGCTGCCTAGGCTACAATCTAGCTTTACACCATTTGTAAAGGCCTCTTATCATGGCTATTTCGGTCTAAGTTGGGCGATCAATATGAAGACTTTACTTTTCACATATGCTTCCGCACATGTTTTTCATTGAGACATGGAGCAAGGTAAACGCGAAGTCATTACCTTTTGGTATACCTATGGTGTAGAGGGAAGGAAAGGATCATGCAACAGATTGCTACTTTTGCATGACAAACTTAAAAGGTTAATAAATTCGGGGAATGTTATTTTAACTTCAAACCCACACATGCACAATTTGTGAACATACATGTCTCTATTGACTCAGTGAGTCAAAACCATGCTCTTTCTTACATGTACTCTACTGGTAAAGTCTGGAACACACTCCCATCATCTGATAGTTTCAGGAGTACACAAAAAAACAAGCACGCTGTTAAATACCCAGATGTGCCTTCTACTATAAAACCAATCCCCCATGAATCAGGTATTCCAGTTACAGACGGACCTCGAAGTTTAAATCTGGATAAAGTTTCTGATAATAAGATAAATAATGAGAACAATTCCAAAACATTCATTCTACCTTCATCTGGTTTTAATGAGTCAAAACCATTAACACAAGCACAGCTCAATGATTTCACAAGAGTTTAGGGCTATCGGAAGATTCGGCCTAGTTTCTTGGCTCTCGTCTTAGAGAGAACAATTTACTGGTACCAGAAACAAAATTTTACTGGTAAAGAAATAGGGATCAAGAACTCAGGCTGTTCTTTTCTCTTCATGAAAATTCATCTTTGGTATAATGATCGAAGATTAAGTTTTATCGAAGCTTTTGATGTTGTTCATAAGCCATCAGCAGTTAATAGATGCAAGGAGGGTATCTTGGAGAAACAGACCTGTGATCTTTCTCATATTTCAAGTTGGGGCAAAGAAAACATGGTCGTTTTCAATGTCTCAAAAACTCAATTTTCCCATCTTTCTACTCGACACATCTTTCACACAACTATGACATCTTCGAAAACACGCAACTCAAACCTTCATTTCCCCTTAATATTCTCGGTGTTTTTTTTCTCGTGATCTTTCTTGGAAA
>SEYY01001168.1:171007-173507 GCA_009176605.1 Armadillidium nasatum | reverse complement strand
AATCCAGATATATATTATTTATAGGGGAGAAGTTTCTTGCAAAATTTGAAACGAAAGGACTAGATAACTACGTATCAATTTTGACTTCAAAAATAAGAAAAGAAAAATCTATATTTAGAGCATTTATCAAACTACTGAAATAACTAATAAAAAGAGGTAAGGGAGAATAAAGGTTCAAAAGTAACTGAAAATCGCTTAAAAAAAAAAAATCTTATTTTTAGCTCAAAAACTTGAAAACTTATCCAAATCGTTCGTTTAGGAAAGCGTATTATTTCCTCTTTCTGAACTTTTTATAATAAAACATTTAAACAGCTGTCACTTCACGTAATAATAATAATAAAAATCATACCTTCTTTAATCTTTTTTCAGTTACAGAATTTATACAAACAAATAATAATAATAATAATAATAATAATAATAATAATAACGATAAAATAATAATAATAATAATAATAATAATAATAATAATAACAATACTAATAATAATAAACCATAATGTTTCAGTAATCTGAAATATCTAACGTCAGCAAAGAAATTTAGCATGTAAAATATTTTTTTTTTCTTACGTACGGAAAATGTTCTTCAAAGAAAAAATATATATATATATATATATATATATATATATATATATATATATATATATATATATATATATATATATATATATATATATATATATATATATATATATATATATATATATATATATATATATATATAGGAAAAAATAAATTTTTATTCCTTTGAGGTCAATTACTATTAGAAATTTGTGACTTCCTCAATTGACGGAGAAAAGACGCGTGAAGGGATTCAAAACTAAATTTAATAGATAAAAAAAAAGAAAAAAAAGAAAAAAAAGAAAAGAAAAGATAGGACGGAAACAAGAGCAAAGCGCACTTATCTTTATATACTTTCTCCTTATATATTTAAAATTGATTAAAACAGAGATAACATTATTAATAATAATATAACAGTAATGATAGGTAATAATAATAAATAAGTAATAATAATAATAATGATAATAATACTAAAAATACTTCGTAAACTTTCCAGACCTAAAAAAGAAACTTAGTAAAGCGAAGATGTCGTACAATTATGTTTTCTGAAGAAAAGGAGCATGACAAATACTTCGTCGTAACAACAACAATTAAAGTTGAATGCATCAACATAACCGTCACTCCAAGTACGTTATATATATATATATATATATATATATATATATATATATATATATATATATATATATATATATATATATATATATATATATATATATATATATATATATATATATATATAGTCTCTCTGATGGGGAAATTCGTGAGCAGGGCATGTACTTTACCAACGTTTTAAATAACTAATTCCATAGGGAATCAAATCAAAGGTTGATATGTCCCAAATCTTCTCATAAGAAGACGCCTCTAAGTGCTTCAAAGTAAGTGAAGAAAAGATATCGGAAGTGCGTTGCAGATTTGTTGTGTAAATGTAAAGAACGAATGTAGAGAGTAAGTTTGAAGCCAAAGAAGGAAAGAAAGAAAAGACGAACGAGATCTACTTGAAAAAGGAAGTATGTCATAAGTGAGTTCAAAAGAATATTGATTGTAAAAGAGCTACCGTGGCACACCGGTAGAGTGATTGGCTTATATGCTATAAGACACTGGTTCGATTCCTCATTTGGATCCTAGGTAGAAACTATTTAGAAAGTTCCTCTCCTCGAACAAGGCAATGCCCTTTTTAATGCCAACTTTTACTTTAATATATATATATATATATATATATATATATATATATATATATATATATATATATATATATATATATATATATATATATATATATATATATATGGAACAGTTCGACGAACGAGAGAGTGGAGAGGGTCAGTGAAAGCGGGAGAGTTTGTGAAAGAGAAGAAAATCTTAAGCCCCTCCACACTTTCAAGAAGAGTAATGTGAGTGGAACGACCCAGATATGTAATGTTGAGTTGCCGACTTCATTCAAGTAAGACCTTAATAATAGGAAGGAGCTGGAGTGGTACGATATAGTTCTGAAGGCGCCTCAGAACATATCCCATCTTAGACACTTGATTAGTAAGCGAAAACTTAACACTTACAAAAATGATCAAAAGAAAAGGAAATACCAAGAATCATATCATGGGGTTTGAAAAGTTTCCTTCCGAAGATGATAATATCTAGTAGACAGATAAAGGACTGGGTTTTTGAGACGTTAAAACAACTTTGTTTATTTCTGTTTCAATTAGAAATATGAAAAAGATCATAGGACTGCTGCTTCAACGGTCATTCACCTACCTAAGATTTGAGTGGAATGCTTTTTAAAATGAAAAAAAGGAGTAAAATAGTAATAAAGAACAGAGTCATAGGCATAAATGGACATATTGTAAGTGACAAAGAAAAAGTCATTAATGAAAAACTTGAAAAATAGAAAGGGATGGAACAAAACTTTGAGGAATACCACTAATATTAAGTTTAAAGATGAAATG
>SEYY01001168.1:156007-168507 GCA_009176605.1 Armadillidium nasatum | reverse complement strand
CCTTCGTAACACTAAAAACTCCTTTCTCCGTAGAAAATGCAATAATCTTTCTGGTTCCTCTTCTTCACGTTCTTTCTGGCATTTTGCAAAAAATGTCAACTCTAACTTTGCTTCTTCCTCTTTCCCTCCTTTAATATCTTCCGACAGCACAGCTGCTGTTTTACCTTCTTCTAAAGCTGAACTCTTTGCTCAAACTTTTGCCTCTAATTCAACCTTAGACGATTCCGGAGCTATTCCTCCTCCTTCAACCCCCTCTAACTCAATTATGCCTAAAATTAGAATTTCTTCTAAAGATGTCATTTCTGCTCTCTCTGAGCTTAATACTAAGAAGGCGTACGGTCCTGATGGTATTCCTCCTGTGGTTCTCAAAACTTGTGCTTCCGAGCTTGCACCCTGCCTCGGTAAACTATTTCGTCTTTGTCTCTCTACTTCAACCTTCCCTTCTTGCTGGAAACGTGCGATCATTCAACCTGTGCCGAAGAAGGGAGACCCCTCTCAACCCTCCAACTACCGTCCTATTTCTTTGACCTACGTTCTCTCTAAAGTTTTCGAATCTATCCTTAACAGGAAGATTTGGAAACATCTCAATTCTTCTAATCTTATCTCTGATCGCCAGTATGGCTTTCGTAAGAAACGCTCTACGGGTGATCTTCTTTCCCTTCTCTCTGACTCTTGGTCCTCCGCTATTCGCCATTTCGGTGAATCTTTTGCAGTTGCGCTGGACATATCGAAAGCCTTCGATAGAGTCTGGCACAAAGCTTTGATTTCTAAACTTCCCTCTTTCGGTATCTATCCTTCTCTCTGTGATCTTCTCGCTAATTTCCTTTCCGGTCGTTCTATAGCAGCTGTTGTAGACGGCCACCGTTCATCCTTTAAATCTATTAACAGTGGTGTTCCTCAGGGTTCTGTACTATCACCTACACTTTTTCTACTCTTCATTAATGACCTCTCTATCACCTCATCTCCTATCCACTCCTATGCTGATGACTCTACACTTCATTATTCCTTCCATTTTGAAAAACGTCCCACCCAACAGCAGTTGATAGACTCGAGAAGGGTAGCCTTGGAGCAACTAACCTCTGATCTTTCTCGTATTTCAAATTGGGGCAGAGAAAACATGGTTGTTTTCAATGCCTCAAAAACTCAATTCCTCCATCTCTCCACTCGACACAATCTTCCACACAACTATGATATCCTCTTCGAAAACACACAACTCAAGTCTTCATCTGTCCTTAATATTCTTGGTGTTTCTTTTTCTCGTGATCTTTCTTGGAAAGATCACATTACTTCTCTTTCTAAACAAGCTTCTAAGAGGTTGGGTGTTCTGAGGCGCCTTCAGAATTACTTCACGCCACCCCAGTTGCTTGCTCTATGTAGGGGTGTTGTTCGTCCCTGTATGGAGTATGCTTCGCACGTCTGGGGTGGTTCCACACATACAGCTCTCTTAGAGAAGGTGGAGTCAAGGGCATTTCGTCTCATCAACTCTCCTGCTCTTACTAACTCTCTTCAATCTCTTTCTGTCCGTCGAATTGTTGCGTCACTCTCTCTTTACTATCGCTATTACAACGGACACTGCTCTTCTGAACTCTCTCGTTGCATACCTCCTCCATTGAGAAGAGCTCGTGCGACACGCCTTTCTACACATTCTCATCCTTTCTCTGTCCAACTCTCCGACCCCAGACTTAACCGCTATGCTCAGTCTTACATATACTCTACTGGTAAAGTCTGGAACACACTCCCTTCATCTGTTTTCCCAACTTCCTTTGACTTGCAAACTTTCAAACGCCGTGTGTCTGGACACGTCGGCCACCATCGACCAAGACAATAGATCTTTCCCAACTCCGGTGGAATTTGGTAGGCCTCTGGCTTTTGCCCACCGGAGGAGACATAAATATATATATATATATATATATATATATATATATATATATATATATATATATATATATATATATATATATATATATATATATATATATATATATATATATATATACCGTGGCTCGAACGGTAGGGTGATTGACTCACGTTCTTAAGGGGGCCGGTTCGATCCCACTTCGGGATCCTAGGTATATACTACCTAGAAAGTTCCTCTCCTCGAATAGGGCAATGCCCGTGAGATGTGAACTTTTATTAAAAAAAAAAAAAAAAAAAAAAAAAAAAAAGTGAAATTGAGGATAAAGTAATTGAGGGCATTAAATCACTTTATAGGAATAGTAGAGCGTGTGTGGGAATAAATAGAATGGAAACGGCGTTTTTTTGAGGTGAATAATGGATTGAGAAAGATTGTGTAATGTCTCCGGGTTTATTTAATTTATTTATAGATAAAGTGGTGAGGATGATGGAAAGAGAGGGTAAAGGGGTGAGAATGAGGGAAATACAACATATATAATGTGAATGTGTTATTATATGCGGATGATGTTGTACTTTTGTCTGAGTCACAAGGGGGTTTGAAAGTTTTGGTGGATGAGTTTGTAAAATGTTGTGATGAGTTAGGCTTGCAAGTGAACGCAGGAAAGAGTAAAGTGTTATGGATGAAAAATGGGGAGAGTGTAGATAGGGTTGTAGGTGGGGAAGATAAATTGCTAATTAAGGTGAGGAGGGAGAGATTGGAATGGGTTAATTCTTTTAAATATCTGGGTGTGAATTTTGAAGGGGGTGATGTTTGTGAGGGAGATGAAGTAAAGTATAGAATAAGGGAAGGGGAGAAGGTGTTGGGAGGCTTGAGGGATATTTGGAAGAGAGGAAGGTTGACAAAAGAAGTGAAGAAGAAAATGTTTGAGGGATGCTGTGTTCCGGTTGTTATGTATGGGAGCGAGGTGTGGCGGTTAAATGCGAGAAAAAGAAAAAGGTTGAGGTTTTCGAAATGAAAGGTCTGAGAGCGGTATGTGGTGTAAGTAGAAGGGATAGAGTTAGGAATACGAGAATAAAGGAGCAATGTGCTTGGGGAAGGGGTATGGTTGAGAGAGCTGAGCAGAACATGTTGAGGTGGTTTGGGCATGTTTGTAGGATGAATGATGAGAGAATAGCTAAAAAGGTGTTTATATCGGAAGTTGAAGATGTAAGAAGTAGGGGGAGACCTAGGGGAGGCTAGGTAAGTGGGGTCAAGGAGTTATTGAGAGATAGGGGGTTGGGATGGGAGGAAGGCTTACGGTTGACGGAGGACAGGAATGAATGGAAAAGATTGGTGAGGGGATGAATGCTGTTAAATTGTGACTTGTGATAGTCAACACACCACGTTTGTTGGAAAAGTTGAGAGTATAAAATATATATATATATATATATATATATATATATATATATATATATATATATATATATATATATATATATATATATATATATATATATATATATATATATATATATATTGAAATTCTTAGTCTGTACCAAGACGGTACAAAAGATCATGCTGGGAAGTCTCATGAAACATTTATCATGCTAAACTCCCAACGGACCTCCCCCTCCTCCGACCGCACCCTGACACTGGGACAACGAGTTTCATTATTATTTCGAACCATGAGTTGAGTTAGTGCTTCTAAAAGATGAGATGATTTAACTAGTCTGCTAGAAAGAGGGATAGAACTGGTCTCGTTGTCCCCGTGCGGTCAGGGGGGGGGGGTCTGTTTGGAGTTTACCGATAAGGGTTCAAGTCTAAAGGTCGAAAGCCAAATACTTGCGCCGAATTTCGGTAAGCTATTAACTGGAGATATCAATGGGTAAAGTCAACCATCTAAAGCAGAACAGCTCCTATGGCGACTGATAATACATCGGTGACCTGCTGGAAGCGCCTCACATAAGGATTTGCAAAAAGTGAAAGGAATAAGAAGATAAAGCAAACAGTATTTTTTTAAAAAAAGAAAACATAAAGAGCTTTGTCTTTCACTATACAAAAGAAGAGTTGATAGGGCAAGCCTTAATAAGATCTGTTAGAGGACAAACAATGGAAGCAAAGTTGAGTACGTCGGGACAAGAATTTGGCCATCCTCAAAAACAAACGAAAAGAAGCACAATTTGTAGGGCAGAGATACGAAGGTATCTCTGTAAAAGCGCACTAAACGTGTGGAAGTCCATAGAGGATTGGATAAAAACATTTATCAAAATACAGGCCAATGAGTTTTTATGGAGAAGATGGAAGACCTGAGGAAGAAAAAATATGGTCATCCACTCCAAGTACAAAGAATTATAAAAGAATTGAAACGTTTTTACCAATATTTTATCCTTTCTTTTTTGACTGGCGTATGGTGTCAGGATGTCAAAAATTCTTTCATAATATTCTTAAAGTTCAGTTGTACAAAATTAGTGACTAAAAAATAATTCAGAGTTACTCGTAGATGTTAATTTCTGATCAGGACTCTCCGACACGTTCAATGCATATAATACAAAATTGTGATGATACAATAAAATAACAATGTTTCAACGAAATTTTATATGCAGAAAAGACGGACTACTTATAAAAGCAGCTTCGACAATGTATTTTTTAAAATTAGATAATTGAAAAAATTCGTTGTGACATTGTGATCACTTTTTCATTAGACGGTTTTTGCAGTGTAATAAATAGTTTCAATAAATTATTGATGTACATTAATAAATAACAATCACACCGATTAGATAAATATATCTATTATAAAACAAGTGTTATATTCCATCGACCATCTATCAGAAAGATAAGATTAAAACAGTGTCTCACATTCGCTATATTAGTAGCCCTTCTGAGTTCTAGATTATTTTTTATCACGGCAATTTTTTCTTTAACTAATATACCACTAGAATCTTTTCTGCTTATTTTTGAGCCTTTCATTTTGATTAAACCTCTTTGACCTATACTGGAAATGAAGTGGTTAAAACGTCAAAAAAAAAAAAAAAAAAAAAAAAAAAAAAAAAAAAAAAAATTTCGATCTACTTCCATCCTCTTTGTCATTTGCATCTGTATTCACTTTCATTGCTACAATGAACTTGCATCTGGTTTTAGTTTCTTTCATTTCCTTGTTTAATTTGTTACTAAGTATGTTAAAGTATTTGCATGACACCTCAAAAGCATCATTTAATTAAAAAAAATTCATTTCTATATCGGGTCTAAAGTGTTGAAAATTAACGCTATATAACTCATAAAATATATTGTAAATTGTTTTACCACAGTCTTCTTCAAGCACTTATCGTAGTTCTAAACACTGAAAGTTTGAGCTTTTGTTACTTAATTAACCCATAAACAGTTTTAGAAATTAAAACTGCCGTAGAATATCGCAAATTCGCAAGTTTTCATTCAATTAACCGAACAATAGTATTAAGAAAAACTTTAAATAAGAGAAACGATTTTACAAAATTAAACTCCCTTCATTAGCATTCATAGATGGCAACGTTAGTGACTTACTAAAATATATTATATATAATTGTATTCTTTTGTTTACACAATTTGTCTAGCTTTAGCTAAACATTGTTACATCAATGATGTAACATTTTTCGTTTATATATATATATATATATATATATATATATATATATATATATATATATATATATATATATATATATATATATATATATATATATATATATATATATATATATATATATATATATATATATATATACTCTAGTGCGCAAAGGACCTAAGACTTATCCAATTCTACCAGACTTAGAAACTTCCAAAACGAGCCAAAATAAAGGCCGACATGTCCCGATACAGTATACAAGTCGAAGTAAGTTGAGACATTAGATAAAAGGAGTGGGCTCCAGACTTTACCTGTGGAGTAGATGTAAGACTGAGCACGAGCAGTCCCGTTTAGTTGCAAAGTTGGACGGAGAAAGCAGGGAGGTGTGCAACTGCCCTGTTCAGAAGAGCAGTGTCTGTTGTAATAACGCTAAAGATAGTGAAGGAACAATTCGATGGATAGAAAAAGACTGCAGAGTTGATAAGATGAAAAGTCCCCGACTCCACCTTACAAGGAGATCTATGAGTGTGGAACCACCTTAGATGTGGAAAGCATACTAAATATAGCCTGAAATAACATACCTATAAAGAAAAATAACTGGAGTGGTGTAAAGAAATTTTGAAGGCACCTCAGAACACCAAACTGCTTGAAAAGAAGGTTGAAAAAAAATAAATAATATGATTTTTCAAAGAAAGATCAAGAGAAAAAGAAAGGTTAAGAATATTAAAGGGAAGGCGAAGGTTTTATTTGTGTGTTTCTAAGGTGTTATAATTGCATGGAATACCATGACAACCAGAAAGATGAAGGAACTGAGTTTTTAAGGAATTGTTTTCAATATTCAATTTGAAATTAGAGAAAAATCAATCACCCTCCTAAAGTAAGCTAATTTTTCTTCATTGGGACGTCTTTCAAAATCAAAGGAGTAATGAAGGGTGGTGTCGTCTTCATATTAGTGGAGAGGTGATGAAGTAATAAAAAAGTCGTTTATGAAAGGAGAAAAAAAGATAGGGATACCACCGAATCCAGAGGAAGACCACTATTTATAAATTTAAAGAATAAACTGTGGTAGTGTACAACTGCTGCTAAAGAACGATCTGAAAGGAAATCGAACAGAAAGTTGCAGACAAACCGAAAGAGAGAGAAATTTGAAAATTAAAGACTTTAGATATGCCTAACGAATAGCAAAAGTTTCAACCAAATTGCCGAAGAGTATCAAGGATGAGGGAGAGAAGAAAAAGGGTAAAGCATTCCTTACGAAAGCCATACTGGCGATCAGAAATAAATTATCCTGTTAAATATAAATTCGAATAAATTAAAAAGAATGAATATTAACGCACACTTCCGGCTGAAGAGAAGGTCGAAGTAGAAATAGTTTACCAAGGTAAGCTGCAATCGGACGCCCAAGAATAGATATCCAATGGAAGGACAATATCAGGACCATAAGCTATCTTAGTGATAAGCTAAGAGAAAACAGAAATAACATCATTTGAAGAAATTACATTGTTAGGCATAAATAAGTCAGAGGAGATGGATAAGGAGGAGTAACTCTGGAATCATCTACGGTAGAATTAAAGGCAAACGCTTGAGCGAAGAGTTCAGCTTAAGCAGAGGGTAAATACAATTGTGCAGTTGGAAGATATTAAAGGGTGAAAAAATGTTAGAAGCAACTATTAAGAATTATTAGGAGCGTGAAGAGGAGAAACCAGAAAGATAATTGAATTTTCTACAGATAAGAGTTTTTACTGTTACGGAAAAATATGTTTTGCAAGATCTCAGAATGAAATGCTTGTTGTATGATTTCTGGAATTTAAAGACGAAAGAAATTGGTAATGGCAGAGTTAAACCAAGGTTTGTAAGTTTTAGTTGAAGAGAAAAAGAATATAGAATGCACACCTCTGTAACGAGTTCTGCAGACTCGGAGGGATCCTTCCCGCTGAAGGAGTAATCATTCCATGGGAAGTCGAATAAAAAACTAAATACAACCGCAAGTACAATTAGTTAGCAGCACCGAAATATAGAAAAAAAACGTTTTTCAGCCGTAGGGTGGTCTTTCTTGCGGTAGACTTACAGACAGAAAAGGATTTAGGGATAAGAAGGTAACTGGAAGAACGCAGAGGAAGAAATGATTTAATAGAATAAGGTGAGAAACTGATGTTGGGCTCATCTCCAAAACGCTCTGATGAAGGAAATACCAAGCTATAGAAAAAGAATCGCAAGGTTGAGTATTCAAGAAGGTCACTTGCATAAAGAGGTGTTACTAGATATTGCAATCAACACTATTTGGCGAATTAATTAATAAATTCCCGTATTGACACAACATTTAGGAAAATCATCTTAATGTACTGTAATGTTGTTTTTAATATAAATTTAACACTGATGCAGCTCTCTCTCCCCCTCATAAACTGTAGTTAATTATGAAAAAAGAAGAGAAGAGTATTAGACGACAGGAAGAGAGAAGAGTCAAAAGTAAGGGCGATAGGACTAGCAACTCGGACCTGTAATTATTGCTCACTGCTTGCAATAACTCCAGGATCAGCATGGGAAACAAAAGAAGCATGATCTCTAAAGAGCTCTTTGATAAAGTGTTTAGAGGTTAGATGAAGAAGGTGCTAGTCCAACTGAAAGGGTGAAAACTCTTTCTGCGAGTTTAAATAAAACTTAAGAATTGGCCGAAAAACATGATTTTATAAAGCACTCTAGGAGAGGACGAGATATTCTGGTCCCATTGACAGGGTGAAAACCCTTCAAGGGAAAAGATATAGATGTATGAAATATTTTACATATATTTTAATTAAGACTGTTCGAAAACATTCCTTGTAATTATATAAATATACACAATCACAATAATAATAATAATAATAATAATAATATATAATATATAATAATAATAATCCTATTTGCACAATTTCCAAAGGTTCCAAAACACCTTCCTAACACTTCCATTTATTTATTTTTTTTTCAGGATAACCCTAAAATAAATTGTCGCTTTTTGCAATAATCAAAGCCTTCGTCTCCTCACTTTAGATATTTTCAAGGACATAGCTTAACTTTTAAAAACAAAGCTTAAATCTTACATAATACAATCATTCCAAAATTAATATGATAAAAAAAATATCATGTAATATCTGAGAACACGTGAAGTTCAAAATGTAGATAAAATCTTCGCTCGTTTTCTGTTTTTTTTTTTTTTTTTTTTTTTTAAACAAGAGGAATCACTTCATAAATATCAGATAGAACGAGATGTTCAATTGTCTCCTTTCTTCTCATTCTTTTATTATTTGCATTATTAATGTTTTAAAGAGCACTTTCATAACATTTCTACATCAATATATATTTTCTCTTTTGGTACTTAATTAAAATACTGTACATTAACTTTACATTTTTTATCAGAATTACATTTTTATACAGGATTACAAACTTTTATTTTATACTTTTCGCCTTGCATATTCTCCATTAATTTTTTCTTCCTTCTCATTTTTATTTTTTTTTTTTTTTTTTTTTTTTTTTTTTTTTTATACATTTTTTTATATTTATATATATATATATATATATATATATATATATATATATATATATATATATATATATATATATATATATATATATATATATATATATATTATATATATTTTTTTTTTTTTTTTTTTTTTTTTTTTTTTTTTTTTTTTTTTTTTTTTTTTTTTTTTTTTTTTTTTTTTTCTCCTATTTATTCTTCTTTGGAGGTATTCAACTTCTCCAATCTTTTTCTCTCAGGAGGAATTCTACTTCTCCAATTATCTTTCTCTGGAGGTATTCAACTTCTCCAATCAATTTATTCTTTCAGGAGGAATTCTACTTCTCCTGTTATTCTTCTCTGGAGGTATTCAACTTCTCCAACTAATTTGTATAGATAAGTATTCAACTTCTCCTGTTAGTTCTATCTCAGATTACGATCATATGAAATGACACCAGATTAATAAGGTCATTCATTTAAATATCTAGCTTCTTTAACTATGATACCATTAACGCATCGTAGCGTGCGGATTAATTATTAAATATTATTTCTCCAATATGATTCAAACGAACTGATCTTACTAAGCTCGCACTACATACAAATATGCCAATTCTAGTACTATAAGTTTCATTCATCAATCAATTATATTTTCATTTAATATCAACGGCGTGCAAAGTTCAAAAACGTAACAATAGCTTACGTATATATATATATATATATATATATATATATATATATATATATATATATATATATATATATATATATATATATATATATATATATATATATATATATCCCTACAGAATGAAAATGCTCCCTCAAACCATTACAGCAGGTATATTATTGCTTCACACTGCATTTTTTTCGGTAAAAGGAGTGGCATTCTACAAACATATTCCAAAGAAGTTGAGCGACTGCAATGACAATTCAGTGGGTGGATGCGCATTTAACAAAAGCATATTCAGAACTACCCCCTTGAAAACGACCATTTACGTTGGAAAAGATGATGAGATTGTACTGGACGATAAATTCAAAAAACTTAAAGATAAACAAGACGCCCGCTTGAAGAAGTTAAATTACTCACGAAGTTGGCCTAATATTAAAAAGAAAAAGAAACCTTTAAAAAGCGGCACCAATTTTTTTCCAAAGGGTACGAGAGCTTTAAAATTAAAGCACTTAGTTCCTTTCATGGACAATTCAACAGACAGTTATATTTACTATGAGAAAGGACCGACGAAGAATCGGTCTGAAGAACATCACTTGGCAATAGTTGAAGTTCCCAAGGGAGCTACAGGTAAAATTCCATTGAAAAATATCCATATTGTCTCTCAAAATATCAGTTACTATGAAAATAGCTCCACAGGTCAAATTTTTTCAAAGAATGAAACGAGAAGAATTTCAAATCCCAGTTTTATGATGACTGAAAATGAAGAACCATACGTGGTCATTCCTTGGAGTGGAAATGAAGAAAAAAATGTTACTAAAAAATTGGTTCTTCCTTTAAAAATGCATCAATCTACCAAAAATTTTAATAAAAGTTACAAAAAATCACCGACCAAACCCATCCTACTTGCGCAATCTTCTAATCAAGGTAATACATTTGGTCCTCCTAAACTCGAAGATATAATGATTAAAAATAAGAGGAAGCAGAAAACATCGTCTACATTTTTAACAAAAGAACCAATGAAATACTTCTTGCCTAAGGAAAAGAAACTTCCATTCACTAATATTTTTTCTCAAGGGATCAAGACTGTACATATTTCAACTGTTAAACCCAAACATTTAAATTCCCCAGTGCAAACTTTGCAATCACAACTATTAAACAACCTTCCTTTGTCTCCTGAAACATTTAATAAAATATTTTCTTATAAAGAATCTTCGAAAAAGAAAAGAAAATGGCCAAAATTAAATTCCAGTACTCTAACAGGTGAATATAGAACTAGTAATAAAACTACTAAACTTTCAAGTAACCGAATTCCACAAGGCTCCCAAACTCTAATTTACCGTCCATCAAGTTTGAGATTTCCCAATTTAAGGCAGTTACGAAAGGGCACAGCAATGTTTCCTTTACATTTGCCTTTCAACATTCTAACAAGATCTGGAAGAACCTTAGTCAAGGGTCTGCAAGAGTTTCCATCCTGGATAGATCAAACTTTGTTTGGAACTGAATCAAAACAAAACAGTATCGTAACATGGCCATTCGCTTCCATTCGGTTTCCTCGATATAATTTACAAGGAAATATTATTAATCCACATGTTCCTAAACGAAATATGCATAAATATTTTCAAAAACTGAGGGAGAAATTTCCACATTTCAATTTTATTAGAGTTCCAAAAGGTTGGCACAACTATGAAAAAGAAAATTTAAATTATTTTCCAAATAGCTTATATTCTGATAATCATCAGAATAATGATCATCGAAGCACATTCAATAGTCAATCGAAAATGGCCGTTTCAAATACTTTTGTGCGAGAAGATGCTCAGTCACCTCCAAAAATTCCCAAGTCAAATTCTGGAAGTCTAATATTAATTTCAAAATATGAAAATGCACCATCCGAATCTCAAACGCGATCAACAATTAATCACATTATTAGAAAGCACAAACACTTCAAAACTAAAGATGAAAAAGACTTTCAAGTTATTCCTCCTCAAAGTAATCCTGCAAGGGTAAGGTCTGATACGAATGAATCAGATGAATATAAAGGACCACAGCTAGTAATGTTTACTCTCGAGGATGCGATTCCACTTGTTCCTGCTTATCCAATAATGAAGTCGAGAAAGAATCAAAAGCCGACATCGAAAATGGAAGGTGCTGCTACAAGTAATTTTTACTCTCCCACTTTTCAAAAGCCAATATGGAAAATGAAATCAAGCCCAAAAGTTTATTTTAACATAAATAACAGGACAATTATTCCAAAAGTTAAAAATAATGTTATTAGAAAAAATTCAAGTATTGTGCAAAACCATAAAGGTACAGATAATAAAAAAAGTAACGATCTCTTAATGCCAAGTGAGAGCAGTGACATAAAGATTAATAATAATGTCGTGCAAGAAATCTATAAAGAACACCAAGTTGATTCCCAAAATGATTATATACATGATTTTATTACGTCTACAGATGCAGCTCATGCTTTTGATGACAGTGGAACTATTCTGAATAAACCAAATATTGATGCAAGATATATGTTTTCCAATGGTAGACATAACAACGAGTTTCCACCAGAAGATTTTCATAATATTCAGTATGATCATGAGAGAGATAAAATAGTCAATTCCCATAAAAATGATCAAACAATATTAGAGAATGATGAAAATAACCAATTTGACCAAAAACGAGAAAATAATTATGCACTTCCCGAAATAAAATATAAAACAAGAAATACCAACCTTAATTTCAATTATAATTGGTTACCTCATCTCAATAGCAAAAATAGAAGTGAAGTTGAAACCAATCCTAAAGCAAGTTATAACCAAAGAATACACAGTAATAATATTACAAAATGGTCAAAACCAAGAAGGTTTTACAATCTATTTAAAAATAATCTTAACTCCAAAAACTCTTTTTTAAATAC
>SEYY01001168.1:148507-153507 GCA_009176605.1 Armadillidium nasatum | reverse complement strand
AATAATATTTATTAAACCATTTTGTTTTTTTGAGTTGGAGAAAAACTAACACGATTTTTTTATCCCCTACACCAATGGTTTTCAATCATTTTTTTTCATTTCGCACCAGTAAAGCAGAGTAAATGGTGCCTTATTATGATCAAAACAAATTTAGAGTTGAAAAAGAGGTGTAATAATGGTGATAAATTTAGAAATATAAAAAAAAAATTGTGTTTTTATAGTTTCAATTCAAAGTTAACATTTTTCTGAAAATATAACATTCACATTTCATAAGCTTGACGGTCTCAAGTGAGGTCGGTGAGGCTGACAGTTATATATAAAAAAAGGTCAATTTAGGTTCTAACTTAACTGGCTTCAGTGGTAAAACTCCTCGTTTTCCGATAACCAGTATGTTTCTTTTTTTAATATAATAAGCCATTTACAACGCTAAAACCACATTCTAACAGATACAAGGATGAAAATATTGCAGTAGCTCTCATCCCAAAGTAGTTATAATTTTGGTATTTAGTGTCTGTCCTGTTAGAGAGCCACAACATGGTTCAATTTACTTTGAATGACGTCTTATCAAACTCAATATTCTGTATTTCAAACGGTTCTTGATATTTCATGTTCAATTCGAAAGTCTCACTATGAATGATTCAGTCAATTCATAATGGAAAAGAAATTTCTTTCAAATCAGAAAATATGTATCAGTAACTTAAAACATGGGCCAGCAATCTGAAGGATACACAATGACAAGTGCTGAAATTCATTGCAGACTGTCAATGAAATATTTAAGCTCCGTTATTCACATATTCATTGACAATAACCAATCATGATTGACATGTTATGAAAATTACAGATAAAATTTGCAATGTTGGCAACTGTTATAAGTGGTTACCCAAAATTTATTCATCAAAACTCGTGAAATCAGGGCATATAATTCTAAGAAGAAGAAGAAAAAAAAAAAAGGTCAAGTTGAAATTTTTAATGACAATCTCAATTACTTTTAAATAATAACATCCGTTATTATTTATCGTGTAGGAGGGTGTATGAATGGATAGCGAAGTCTAAAAATGACTCATATCAACCTCGACCACTGACGAAAAGATTGAATAAGCTCGACAAATGCTTCTAACCAAAAAATGAATTACTATCGATGAAGTGGCGTGTTCGCTGCAAATTAGTTACGGTTCTGCATAACATATTATCTACGATAAACATGGATCCCATGTGAACTTTCAAAAGAGCACAATCGTATAGAGATCTGTCAACGCCTTCTCACCCATTACAAAGACGAAGGAGAAACTTTTTGTAGAGAATACTCACAACAGATGAGACCTGGGTTCATCACTTTGTGAAAGAATCCAAATGACAGAGTATAGAGTGGAAACACACTGGATCATCAAAGACGAAAAAATTCAAGACTAAACCTTCCGCGGGAAACGTGATAATAACAGATTTTTTTGGTACTCAAAAGGGACTATACTGGACATTACCTTGAAAAGGGGTCAACATTCAACAGTACAGCTTACAGCGACATGCTGACCATCAAGTCAAAACCAGCCTACTGTCGAAACGAGTGTTTTTGCTGCACGAAAATGCACGTCCACATAGGGTCGCCCACACTGTTATAGCCATTCAAAAATTGGGTTTTGAGGTGATACAACACCTTTCATATAGCACAGACCTCACTCCTTTGATTTTAACTTCTTTGGATCACTTAAAGATGCTTTACGAGGTCGTCGATTTGCAACGGACGAAGTGCAGGAAGCGGTGCACAGATGATTACATATCCATAAAAAAAAAACTTCTTCGAGGTGGACCACTGGACGAAATGCATTAAAAAGCAAGGAGATTATGTTGTAAAATAATGATTGTCAACATCTGTTATTACTTTAATA
The DNA here is from genome assembly GCA_009176605.1 of Armadillidium nasatum. NCBI lineage: Eukaryota > Metazoa > Arthropoda > Malacostraca > Isopoda > Armadillidiidae > Armadillidium > Armadillidium nasatum. The sequence goes on along the minus strand of SEYY01001168.1, from coordinate 151,624 downwards.
AATACATTTAGTGAGGATAATTTTTGACTTCTCCTCGTATATATATATATATATATATATATATATATATATATATATATATATATATATTATATATATATATATATATATATATATATATATATATATATATATATATATATATATATATATATATATAAAGTTATTTACCTAAATGACATCTCCTTTTTTGGCCTGTCTATGGTATTCTATTTCAGGAGCAGCATACCCTTCACCATCCAGTAATAACCATCAAATATGGCAGAGTTCCTTCCCTTTGTACCTATGATCCATTACAGAAATATCTTAATGGAAACGCCCATCAAGTTCGTTGTTACTGTCTCCATAATTTCAAGAGAAAGAATCTAATCGTGATTTCAATAAATGCGTTTTCAGAAAAGTCATACACTCATGATTTTCATAAGAAGGTATCAGATTCTTTACAAGTTTGGAATTTTCAGATTTTCAATTTCTTAAGAAACCATTCATAACCTTTTTGAAAGGTTTCCATATTGCTTTCTCCTGGTCACTTAACACGGCTTCAAAATTATGATATTTAAAAAGTTGCCTGATTTGTAAATCAATGAAAACTACTGGTTTTCCTTTATCTAAGTTAAGTTTGTGAAATTTTCGACATACGTATGTGAATGCATGACTTTTCACATCGAAAACAAAATTCTTTGTAAATCCCAATTTAATATGTAGTAAGGGTAGCAAAGACTTTTATGCATTTTTCACTCCAGGAGATTGTTCTCCCGGAATTCCTTCCAATGAAAATAAAACTCTTATTAACACTTGATTGCAGAGATTTTGGGAGTTACCTTGCTGACATTTCGAAAAACTGAATATTTTGAAATAACAATGTTCAACACTTATAATAATATAAGAACGAAAGTAGCAAATCTTGAAATTTTGAGACTAACATTGAAAATTACAACTTGGACCTTTTTTTTTAAAGAATTATATGCCCTGATTTCACGAGTTTTGACGAATAAATTTTGGGTCACCACTTATAATAGTTGGCAACATTGCAATTTTTTCAGTAAATTTCATAATATATATATATATATATATATATATATATATATATATATATATATATATATATATATATATATATATATATATATATATATATATATATATATATATATATATAGCATTAATATTCACTGAACCTCAATTTAACCCAGATGGATGGTTCTTTAACTTACCTGAATAAGTTCTGTAAATGGAGGAAAAATATGTTTGTATGTTTTTTTTTTTTTTTTTTTTTATTTTTTATATAGGGAATATTGCGCATATCTTAAGAGGTTGATAACCTTTGCTTTGGCTTAACCAGTCAGGGTATTTTATCTACCGATGTACGTAGTTTCAGCAAATTGAAAATCTTAATTTTTTATGACGAATATGTTGGCTATGTTTTTAGCGACATTATAATATTTTTTAGAGATGAAATGTTTAAGTTAGTTATAAAATTTTTGTACGACATTTACCAATGGGTGACAACAAAATCAAGCATACAAATGAAATAAAGAACCCACAGCCTAACAAAATATACATTATAGTGAAAAGTTAATAACTTATGCACAATTTAATGCTTAATTATAACTGACGAATTCTCTTTTAAAACGATTCCAACAAATGGATGACGGTTAACTTTACCTCAAAAGTTGTGGTAAGAAATATATAAAGTAAGTTTGCAAAAGATATTTTACGGTTTCGATAATTTAACAATACAACAATTAAAAGTGATATTAAAAAGTTCCAGCACTGAGAAGTCAAATCTCGCCCGCGAATAAAAATATATTCTTGCAGATAAACTGTGTTCTGACTCACGTGACTAATGTTGCTATTGTCATCTCAGTCAAATATTAGACTGTAGGATTATTTGAGTTACAAGAAAATAGGACTTTTCAAGTTTTTAATTACATCACAGAAAATACAACATTTGAGTTGCTATTTATCACTCGCAATTATAAATAAAAATAATTTAAATATAAGTACCTGTTCACTAACGGCTTTCCAACCTAAGTCTTCGGTTCTATCACATTCGTAAGTTTCCCATAACAAAGGGTTAAAAGGCTTTCCAGTTCTCACTGACGTTGTTGCATAAGAAGATACAGTGAAGGCTGCAACCCATGCCATTTGCTCACAAGAGTCCTCTATCTAAAATTTAGGGGAAGTAATTTTTTTTAATTGAAACACGCACGCACGCACGGAGAGAGAGAGAGAGAGAGAGAGAGAGAGAGAGAGAGAGAGAGAGAGAGAGAGAGAGAGAGAGAGAGAGAGAGAGAGAGAGAGAGAGAGAGAGAGAGAGAGAGAGAGAGAGAGAGAGAGAGAGAGAGAGAGAGAGAGAGAGAGAGAGAGAGAGAGAGAGAGAGAGAGAGAGAGAGAGAGAGAGAGAGAGAGAGAGAGAGAGAGAGAGAGAGAGAGAGAGAGAGAGAGAGAGAGAGAGAGAGAGAGAGAGAGAGAGAGAGAGAGAGAGAGAGAGAGAGAGAGAGAGAGAGAGAGAGAGAGAGAGAGAGAGAGAGAGAGAGAGAGAGAGAGAGAGAGAGAGAGAGAGAGAGAGAGAGAGAGAGAGAGAGAGAGAGAGAGAGAGAGAGAGAGAGAGAGAGAGAGAGAGAGAGAGAGAGAGAGAGAGAGAGAGAGAGAGAGGGGAGGGGGGAATCATTTTCAGGGTATGTTTAAAGTCTGAAAATTACAATTTGTGGGTCTTGATCTTTTTTAAAATGAATAAGATTATTATTATTATTATTATTATTATAGTAATAATAATTAGGGAATAAATTTTATCTCAAAAAATAAAGAATTAAATTTTACTCACTTGTGCTGCTCTATTAAGAATATCACTGTATTCAAAATCTTCATTTAATCTTTGAAGAAACGACAAAGGCTCACTAAAGTTAACCTATGATATATATATATATATATATATATATATATATATATATATATATATATATATATATATATATATATATATATATATATTATATATATATATATATATATATATATATATATATATATAATCTAAAATTTTATTATTAAACCACTCAAATATTAAGGCACAAACAAAACCAGTGGCAAATTTATTCAATGCATTCTTAAAAC
>SEYY01001168.1:128507-143507 GCA_009176605.1 Armadillidium nasatum | reverse complement strand
CCCTTGAAGGGATCTTGCGGGGCTCATCTTTCCACACAGCCATTTCCTTTTTTTGTCCAGTTCTCTGACCCTAAACTTAACTGTTATGCTTTTTCTTACATGTATTCGACCGGCAAAAACTGGAACACTTTTCTTTCCTTTATATCTCTGACTACCTTTGAATTTTTTAATTTTCTGCTGATGATCTGAAGAGAATTTCTCAGTGGGGGCGCTTCAACAATGTGAAACTTATATTTTTTAAAAACTCAACTATGTGTATCACTCTTAGAAAAATTTGATTTGAAGTTTATTCACACTTCCTAACATTTCTATCATTTTCAAAGGTTCTACCGTCTCTCCAGCCGAGAATATAATTGTCTTGGCCTAAACGGAAAAAAAAAAATTTAGGAAACCATACATCTCTAAATTTGCTAGGGCAGTTTCAAAGAAGCTGTGAGTTCTGTTCACAAAGAGGTTTTTCCTTTTTTTCAATTTCTCCAACTATACAAGAATCTCATTCTCCCTTGTGTGGAGTACTGTTCTCACATCTGGGTAGTTCACAGTCCAATCATCTTTTAGATATGATCGAATCGAGTTCAAGGCTAAAAGACTTATCAACAGTTCTTTACTTTTAAACTCACTTGATCCTTCATCTCTGAGACGCGACGTAGGCGCTGTATCTCATTATTATAAGAGCTAAAATAGCAAATGTTAAAGAAAGATGACCTTTGCAACACTCTCACAGAAAAAAAAAGAGATTTGATATAAATAAATTTTGATTTAACATTTGTGAGTTACGGCTTTTTCAATGTGGTATCTCTTTCTTTCCAGTAACCTGTTCAGAGGAATTCTCTTGACGCTTTTTTTCCCCATTTGAATTTAAACTTTATTACATAAAAGCTTCATTATGCACTCACCTCTTACTTTATGATAACTAGGTATTTTACTTTTGAAATTTTTTTAACCTTACTCTTTGAACAGTACACTGCTTAATATTAGTTAGTGAGACTATGTAAAGAAAAAAATTCTATTATTAGAAAGTATTTTTACATATATACTTAAATTGTCCTACACGTAGGGCCACAGGATGTCCAAGGATGGCAGACAATATAAGTAATAAAGATACCTCTTTAAGTACATTACTAAAATTTAATTGAAAATGCATGAGTATTAAAAGAGAACAAATTAAGGTGGAGAAAACCCCCTTTTTTTTTTTAAATCTACAAACATAAATAATAAATTGAGTATAGCAATAAAGAAGACCTATAAGCTTACTGGCATGGGAATTTTGGAGAGTTCTTTGCCAATACAGTTTTTCATAATCGACCACAAATTTATTGGATAGTTAGGCTTGTCTCCAACTCGTGTCCGACGTTTGCGTTTCTGGCGACCATTAGATGACTCACTTGAATATTGACTGATTTGCATTTCTGAACCATTCAAACTAGTTAACTCTTCATTCGTCTGAAAGAAAAAAAACATATATAAAAATTTGATTGCTTTATGATTATTTGAATAACATTAAAAAACAACTTTAATCTTACAATGCTCTCAGTATGTGTCTTCTCCTTCCGCATGATAACTTGGACGGTGTTTGGATGGCTCTCTGCGTCATTACTTGAACCGATGTCGTTTTCTGAACCCAATGCGACATCTGACGACTAAGTAATATATATATATATATATATATATATATATATATATATATATATATATATATATATATAATATATATAATATATATATATATATATATATATATATATATATATATGTATATAACTTTCTGCACAATATATATCCACAATGAAAAATAAAAAGTAGGAGCCAAGTACATTTGTTTTATTAAAAGCATTCTAAAAGCAGAATTCTTCTTTGAGAATGCGATTAACAACGTGAAAGTACTTGGCTTCTATTTTTTTCCTTATATATATATATATATATATATATATATATATATATATATATATATATATATATATATATATATATATATATATATATATATATATATATATATATATATATATATAGTGTGTATCAGTAAGTATGTAACAGCCTTGTAACTCATTAATGACGCCTTAAACAGTAAAATGCTTAGGAATAATATGTCATTCAATAACATTGTTAAGATATATGACATGTTTGTTTTACCTTCCGCGCATGCGCAGGATGCTCCTTGCGCACAAACATGCATTTTTCCAATGGAACAGTATGCATTTTTTATGTATATGGAATGTACGGGAAATATGAGGAAACTATTTAGAGAGCTTTTCCAGTTGGATTACTTGTTTTAGCGCAACTGAGGGAAACAAATATTTATGCTAAAAAACCTATTCAACTGACATGTAGTGTAACGGTATAATTTAAAATATTTACAATCAGTTGTGAATTTGACAGGTGACAACCACGCAAAAGTTAACATTATAAAGGTCTGTAAGGAGCAAGGTCATTAATTCAGTAGGTCTGAGGACGTCATATATTCACAGTATTTTTGTTTATTAACAACCCGTAAGTACGAAATGCCACGTGACCTGTACACCGAAGAGGAGAAACGAGATATGTTGGAGGCGTGTATATTACTCAAGGTAAAAATGCTCGTAGAGCTGCAAATTACTACGGACAACGACACCTAGGACTGCCATCCTACATCATATTCTTCAGAGTCTATCAAAGGTTTGTCACTACAGGATCTATTCTACAACCTCTTCAACACGTGCCACGACACAGCAGGCTCCGCACTTTTGACATTGAACTATAAGTTTTGTTATACAAGATTGAAAATCCTACATCGTCATTACGATAGGCAGGTAGGGTTCTTGGAATCTCGAAAGATACCATTCGTAGGATTCGTATGGAAAGCAATACGTTCCCTTACAGGCCCCATGTTGTGTATGGACTGCTGCCAAATGATCTACAGCGGAGGTTGGTGTTCTTGGCCACAATGGATGGTCTTATATCCGATATTCCTGACATATTGCAAAATATTTTGTGAACAGATGAATCTTGTTTTACGAACACTGGCGTTCTCAATCGATGGAACTTTCGCCCCTGGGCTGAAGAGAACCCTCATATAAGGTTTGCTACCCGCCACCAGATGACATTTTCGGTGAACGTTTGGTGTGGTTTGTTTAATAACAGGCTTATTGGACCCTACTTCTTTGATGAAATCTGACAGGTTTGCGCTATCTATATTTCCTGCAAGGTGACCTCAGCAACCTTCTTAGTGACATACCATTACGGACACGCCAAAGGATGTATTTTCAGCATGGTGGCTGCCCAGCTCACAATGCAGCTTTTGTGACCAATTACATTAACAGGACCTTCCAAGGCAAATGAATTGAACGAAGTGGGCCTGTTCAATGGCCTCCACGACCACCTGACCTTACTCCTCTTGACTACTTCTTGTGGGGATATCTAAAAAATATGGTGTATGCGGGGTATGGGAACCCAGTGACCTCAGCTGGTGAGCTTCGTTGTCGAATACGCCAGGCGTGCCTTAGAATGAATCCCGCGTCAATCGCTTTGGCAACTAGCACGGAATGGATTAAGAGAGCAGATGCCTGCATTCAGATGGATGGAGGACATTTCGAGCAGTTCCTGTAAATACTACTGTATTTATTTCATTATTTATTTATTTGTTTACTTAGTTATTTATTTATATTCTGTATTTAAGTACAGTATATATTGTATTTGTATAAAAGGTTGTACTATTTATCAAATGATTCTTTAAGACAAATTTGTTTTCCTCAATTGCGCAAAAACAAGCAATCCAACTGAAAAAGCTCTCTAAATAGTTTCCTCATAATATTTCCCGTACATTCCATATACATAAAAAAACACATACTGTTCCATTGGAAAAATGCATGTTTGTGCGCAAGGAGCATCCTGCGCATGCGAGGAAGGTAAAACAAACATGTCATATAACTTAACAATGTTATTGAATGACATTTTATTCCTAAGCATTTTACTGTTTAAGGCGTCGTTAATGAGTTACAAGGCTGTTACATACTTACTGATACACCCTGTATATATATATATATATATATATATATATATATATATATATATATATATATATATATATATATATATATATATATATATATATATATATATATATATATATATATATATATATCACACAGTTGTTTTGGAAGGTAAAATCTTGTGTTTTTAGCTTAATCATCTTTCCCACTCTAACTAACTCACTCACTTCAATCTATTTCTAGATGTTGATATGCTGATTCATTGCCCTTGTTCTTTTGCTTTCACAATGGAAACTCTCTTTTCAACTCATTAATAGCCTACCACCTCCTTTGAAAAATTTGTGTGACTCATCACTCAACACAATCTCATCCCTACTCTCTTCAACTCTCATTCCTCTCACTTTACCATTTAATGTTCTTCCTGCTTATACTCAATTTACTTTTTGAATACCACAGGTGATATATATATATATATATATATATATATATATATATATATATATATATATATATATATATATATATATATATATATATATATATATATATATATATATATATATATATATATTATATAAATAAATTTAAACAGCTTAAAAGTTTTATTAGTTAACTCATTTCTGATGACTACCTTCAACCTTCAATCCATTTTCAAGGCTTATAAGAGATTACAAATTAAATAATAAAAACTACTCACTCGCAAACATAAGTAACAATATTATTTTAAACTAAACCTATTTATAAGAAATAAAAAGAGTGCAAATATTGGCAAAAGACCATTAAGATTGAAATATTTAACTTCTAAAAATTGCCAAATTTGTATCAAACATACTTGGAAATTAGAGAGAGAATGAATGGTGTAATTAATTCAAGTTATGAAGGAAATATTTTTATGTTAAGAGATCATTGCAAAGACAGCGAATACTTTACTATCTAGACGGCCCCATACACATTCCCTACATATATTTAAGTAAAACCAACATAAAAAATTGTTACTTCATTAAATTATATATTTATTTTCACTGGGTGTATATAACCACCCAAGGCTTACAAAGGTAACAGCCATGGTAGGCTGGAAAACCCAGCTCAATGGTAGGGTTTTAACTTTATCTAATAATAGCATTACCTAATATTTATATAGGTAGCACTGAGCAGTTTAAGTCCTGGAAAGAAGACGAATAATGAGCCACTGTTGAAAGTGGATGATAAGTTGTGACGTAATTTAGAAGGACTAGTGTAGGAAAATAGCGCCGGCAAATGGCATAAAAGTTATGCGAATCAACTAGGAAGTGCAAAACCGATTGCAGTGTGTATGTTGATGGCAAAATTTAAACAATGAAAAAAAATCGCGAGCCATATATATGGCTCATATATATATATATATATATATATATATATATATATATATATATATATATATATATATATATATATATATATATATATATATATATATATATATATATATATATATATATATATATATATATATATTTCTGTGTGCGTTTGGCTGATATGTCCAATGCAGAGACGTGCGAGACAACCTCTTGTTGATGGTTGAGCCAGTGAGTGGACGGCTATTCGCAAATAGTTAGTTTTATTTTTCTCACTTTATATCCTAGCTGATCATCATTCCTGTATGACCTAAATCTTTGGTGGAATACATGGGAGTAATCAGTCGAAGGGTGGAAGCACTGCTGAAGTGCACGTGGTGGATAGCCAAAGCTGATATGATGAGGAAGTCTGTTTTGTTGTTCAGTCAGCCTCTTCATAACAAAGAAAGGTATGGAAAGATATTCGTTAAAAGTGAAAATTTTTCCAACAGAAAAGGCCATTTTAAGTTTGTAATAGGGGAGTCTTGTTTAAAGTACCTTCAATTTTAAAATTTTATTCCATATTTCATAATTCCTGAAAGAAATTTCATATATAGATTTTGTTTGGATGCAGATATGAACAGACCGGGGCTCCGGTCCCGGCAAAAAATCAGGGAAAACCGGGGTTTGCCCGCCAGGGCTAAAATGGCAAATTATCCTTAAAGGGACAGTCCAATTTCAAATTTTTTTTTTTTAATTTTCAGCCGATTCTCCTGAAATTTTCAGTGTATATAGTTTTTTCCCGGTGATAAAAGTCCATTTCTAGCGTTTTTCTGAGCCCATAACTGTTAAACATTTTTTTGGGGGGGAAATTTGACCCTTTTTCAAATGAATGGCGGAACCAAATCACTTTTTGGGATGACCTGAAATTTGGACTATATATTCAGAATTTTATGAGATACAAAAGCATCTAACAGAGTTTTGTTACCTGAGTTATACGAAAAATGTTATAAGCCAAAAACTGGCCAACTATCGAAAAAAATACACTTTTTCGGACAATATGTATAAAAAACAACTATAACATTTCTTATTTTTGGTAGGTGTATAAAGGAGGGATGAGGCTACAATTTTCCTCTCTATACTTTATTTGATGCGATTCGTTGGTTTCGTGATATAGCCTCTCAAAAAGGTTCATTTTTGACCAAATTTCAAAAATTCCCAAAAGTTTGAGACTATATCTAGCTTCAAACAAATAGCATTTAATAATGCACTAAATAAAAGTTGTTTCCCTGTCCCTCCTCTAAACAATATCCAAAAATAAAGAAATTAGTAGGTATCAATTTTTTTTAAATTTTTTCTCGGAAAGGGTATGATTTTTGCAAAAAAAAACTTTCTTTTGCTTATAACTTTTTTTCCTAAACGTGATATCAAAAATCTATTCCCACTAATGCAAGAAATTGAAGCTAAGATTATTCAGTTAAATTTTCAGCTCATGTGGACCAGTGGTTTGACCCCACTATTCATTTTTTTCAACTGATATTTTCAGGGTATATGCATTTTTTCCTGAAGTTCTGAGTTGATTTCGAGCATTTTTCTGAGTCTATAAATAGCAGTTTGAAAGTTATTTAACTTTCAAACTGCCAATGGAAGATGGAATCTTCTATTCCCATTGGAAATTAATAGATGCTAGTATGGTGGCCTTTTTGAAACTAATCACTAATTTTTCTTGTATTTCAAATTGAAGCAGAGTAAACATGGTTATTTTCAATGTTTCAAAAACTCGGTTCCTCCTCCATCTCTTTACTTAACACAACCTTCCACACGACTATGATACTTCAAAAACATACAACTCACACCTTTGTCCATCATTAATATTCTCAGTGTTTCTTTTTCTTGTGATCATTAGAAGTGTCACATTACTTTTCTTCCTAAACAAGTTTACAAGAGGTTGAGTGTTCTGATGCGCCTTCATAATTTCTTCAGACCTCCCCATTTGCTTACTCATTATTTAGGTGTTATTCGCTCCTTTATGAAGGATCACTTGCACATATGTTGTGGCTTACTCATTTAGCTTTCTTTGAAAAGGTGGAGTCTAGGGGTTTTCATCATATCAATTTTTCCACTTTCACTAATTCTCTCCAGTCTTTTTTTTTTTTTTGTCCATCACTCTCTCTCTATTACAAAGGACACTGCTCATCAAAACTCTCTCATCGCATACCTCCGGCACTGAGAAGAGGGCGTGTGACATGCCTTTCTACACAGTCTCATCCTTCTCTGTTAAACTCTCTAACCCCAGAATTAACCACTATGCTCAATTTTACATGTACTCAACTGATAAATTTTGGAACACACTCTCTTTTACTTGCACATTTTCAAACGCCGTGCATCGAGACACATTAGACTGTTACTTTACCAGGTTTCCGGTATTTTCCCAACTCTGATGGAAATTAATAGGGTTCTGGGCTCTGTCCACAAGAGAATATATATATATATATATATATATATATATATATATATATATATATATATATATATATATATATATATATATATATATATATATATATATATATATATATATATATATATAGGGGGAGGACGTAGCGCCGTCCGAAGCGATGCAAGTACCCCCCATTGGGCATAACCCACGGAGTGATAGGATGGGCTAGACTATTCCGTTTCACTCCGTTGCCCTTTGGTTCGTTCCTTTTCGCGTTTCACCTTCTCAGGGGGTTCTCTAGCGTACCCCCGCCTCACACTGGAGTGTCTATGCTCCAAATACCTCTCCACCCCAATTCTTCACATGTTCCCACATTTTACATGCACTTACTCTTACATTACCTAAAAAAAAAAAAAATGGCGAAACCAACAGCTGCCTCGGAGATGCTTAGAGGGGCGGCATCCAAAGAATGTCCCTCAACCTCCACCCCTCACCCCATCATCACTTGGGAGTTGGCGGCCTCCGATGATGGGGATGGTGCCGCCATAACCCGGCGTCCGGCTTGCCCCGATACACGGTCTTCTTTTTTCATTAATTTCTGCAACATTCGCGGTCTTTTTTCTAATTTCCCCTTTGTCGAACACCATCTCTCTTCTTCTAAACCTCATCTCTTTTTTCTAACCGAAACTCAGGTGCTTGAGTGTGCTGACAGCAAACCTTATTCTGTTACCTCCTACTGTCTCTATCCTCAATTTTCAGCCAAAGGCGGTTGTTGCGCATATGTGCGCAACGATGTTATTTGCTCTCGTGTCTCTGATTTGGAGTCTCATGAATTTTCTACCTTATGGCTTAAGCTCTCTTGCAATTCTACTACTAAATTTATTTGTTCTGTCTATTTATCTCCTAATTCTACTGACTATAAAAAATTCTTCGACTATTTAAACTCCAAAATAGAGCACATTCTATCCTCTTCTCCTTTCTCTGAAATCATCATTTTAGGTGATTTCAATGTTCACCACCGCCAATGGCTTTCCTCTAGTTCTCAATCTCCAGCCGGTGAACTCGCCTTCAACTTTTCTATCCAGAACAACCTTGAGCAGTTGGTGCAACTCCCTACCCGTATCCCTGACCGTCTTGGTGATGAACCCAACATACTTGATCTTTTCTTAACCTTCTAATCCTTCTCCTTATACTGTTAAACTCTTTCCTCCTCTGGGTTCATCCGATCACCTTCTTATCTCCGTATCTTGTTCTGTCTCTTCAAGTCTTCCGCAAGAACGGCCCCGCCTTCGGCGAAGAGACGTCTGTGGCACTTCGGTGCTGCTAACTGGTCAGACTTGCGGTTGTACTTCTCTGATTTCCCATGGAATGATTATTGCTTTCGTGGGAGGGGTCCCTCGGAATGTGCCGAGCGTATAACCGAGGTGATTCTCTCTGGCATGGAGGCATACATTCCATATTCTTTCCCTTCTACTAAACCTAACAAACCTTGGTTTAACTCTGCTTGTTCTCGCGCTATCCGCCGCAGGGATGCTGCCTTCAGAGATTACCGTCGTCTTCAAACTCCTGAAACTCATGCTACTTATATTTCATCCCGGAATCGTGCAAAATCTATTCTTCGAGATACCAAAAACTCTTTTCTCCGCCGCAAATGCAATAATCTTTCTGGTTCTTCTTCATCTCGTCCTTTCTGGCATTTCGCAAAAAATGTCAACTCTAACTTTGCTTCTTCCTCTTTCCCTCCTCTAGTATCTTCTGATGGCACAACTGCCATTTTACCTTCTACTAAAGCTGAACTCTTCGCTCAAACTTTTGCCTCTAACTTCTACCTTAGGACGATTCCGGAGCTATTCCTCCTCCTACAACCCCCTCCAACTCATTTATGCCTAACATTGTAATTTCTTCTAAAGATGTCATTTCTGCTCTCTCTGAGCTTAACACTAAGAAGGCGTATGGTCCTGATGGTATTCCTCCTGTGGTTCTCAAAACTTGTGCTTCTGAGCTTGCACCCTGCCTTGGTAAACTATTTCGTCTTTGCCTTTCTACTTCGATCTTCCCTTCTTGTTGGAAACGTGCTCTCATTCAACCTGTACCGAAGAAGGGGGACCCTTCTCAACCCTCTAACTATCGTCCAATTTCTTTAACCTCCGTTCTTTCTAAAGTTTTCGAATCTATCCTTAACAGGAAGATTTGGAAACATCTCAATTCTTCCAATCTTATCTCTGATCGCCAGTATGGCTTTCGTAAAGGAACGTTCTACTGGTGATCTTCTTTCCCTACTTTCTGACTCTTGGTCCTCCGCTCTTCGGGGTTTCGGTGAATCTTTCGCTGTGGCGCTAGACATATCGAAAGCTTTCGATAGAGTCTGGCACAAAGCTTTGATTTCCAAACTTCCCTCTTTCGGAATCTATCCTTCTCTCTGTGACCTCCTATCTAATTTCCTTTCTGGTCGTTCTATAGCAGCTGTTGTAGACGGCCACCGTTCCTCCTATAAATCTATAAATAGTGGTGTTCCTCAAGGATCTGTCCTTTCTCCAACTCTTTTTCTAATTTTCATCAATGATCTTCTCTCTATTACTTCGTCTCCTATACCACTCCTATGCCGATGATTCCACCCTTCATTACTCCTTTCAATTTGAAAGACGCCCCTCCCAACAGCAGTTATTAGACGCAAGAAGGATTGCCTTGGAGCAACTGACCTCTGATCTATCTCTCATTTCAAATTGGGGCAGAGAAAACATGGTCGTTTTCAATGCCTCAAAAACTCAATTCCTCCATCTTTCTACTCGACACAATCTTCCACACAACTATGACATCTTCTTCGAAAACACTCAACTCAAACCTTCATCTGTTCTCAATATTCTCGGTGTTTCTTTTTCTCGTGATCTTTCTTGGAAAGATCACATTATTTCTCTCTCTAAACAAGCTTCTAAGAGGTTGGGTGTTCTGAGGCGCCTTCGTAGTTTTTTTACGCCACCCCAGTTGCTTGCTCTGTATAGGGGTGTTGTTCGCCCCTGTATGGAGTACGCCTCGCATATCTGGGGTGGGTTCCACACACACAGCTCATCTTGAAAAGGTGGAGTCTAGGGCTTTTCGTCTTATCAACTCTCCTGCTCTTACTAACTCTCTCCAATCTCTTTCTTCCCGTCGAATTGTTGCGTCACTCTCTCTTTACTATCGCTATTACAACGGACATTGCTCTTCTGAACTCTCACGTCGCATACCTCCTCCACTGAGAAGGGCTCGTGCGACACGTCTTTCTACACAGTCTCATCCTTTCTCTGTCCAACTCTCCGACCCCAGACTTAACCGCTATGCTCAATCTTACATGTACTCTACTGGTAAAGTCTGGAACACACTCCCTTTATCTGTTTTCCCAACTTCCTTTGACTTGCACACTTTTAAACGCCGTGTATCGGGTCACGTCGGCCATTAGCGACCCTGAATCTGATTGCTTCCCAACTCCGGTGGATATTGGTAGGCCTTGGGCCTTTGCCCACCGGAGGAGATATAAAAAAAAAAAAAAAAAAAAAAAAAAAAAAATATATATATATATATATATATACATATATATATATATATATATATATATATATATATATATATATATATATATATAATATATATATATATATATATATATATATTATTTATCTGATGATGATGATGATGAAGATAATAATAAAATAATAATAATAAAACAAATTTAAAATGTCACAAACTTCAGTCAAGGAGCAGCTATCTTTCTACAGAAATTATCAGTTTTCTTTTAATGCAAGATTTTGGTATCAGTTTGGTGTCAGTCGGTTTTCACCGATACCCAATACCATAAAATTTGCCGATACTAGCCGTTACCAATACTTGACTCCATTCCTGATATTATATATATATATATATATATATATATATATATATATATATATATATATATATATATATATATATATATATATATATATATATATATACAAAAAAAAATTCAAGAAGAATGGTAGCAATAAAGGTTAAAAAGAAACCAATAGTTAGTTTCTAAATAAAACACAAAAAAGTAAAAAAAGTAAATAAAAAAATTAAAAAAATAAAAAGTACACAAACAAAAAGAAAGCAAACCACTTTAAAAAAAAAAAATCAAACCTCTTCCTTATTTTTTTGAGGATATGTGTGGAAAGAGAATTGAGGAGAAACATTTTCATAATAGGGATTTGAGTTATTTTCCTCATCATTAATAAAATCAGGAAAAGAAGATTGTTCCTGCAGACAAAGCAACCCCTAACAAAAATAAAAAGGACAGTAGTAAATCTGTTAGAGGATATAGCAACAATAATGACACCTTACACAGTATTTATGAAACACTGCCAAATCAAAAGTTCACATATGTTTACTTTCATTATAATTCATTTATTTTTTCCATTTATCGCCATCGCTTACGGGCAGAGTCTTATTACTTATTCAGTCATAGTTTACTGCAAATACAGTTACATGAACACAACCAATTCAATTGTAACGAATACTAAACGTTTTATTTTTTTTTGAAATGTTTCAATTTTGAAAGCTTTTGTTAATTTCTTAGCAAAAGTAAAAAAAAAAAAAAACTAAGCCTCCAGCTCTCAACAACCATTACTCAATTAGTTTTGACAATGTAAATATATAAAAAATCTAAAACAAACAATAAATTGGTACCTCATTACCAAATTTATTTGAAATTTTTTTATTTTACTCTATTAATGAACTATATCAATAAGGCCAGTAACTTAAAAACTGATTAGTTTGCAATTTCTTTCACATCAGAGAACAAAATGAAACAAAAATTTTTTCTAAGTAAATACTATATTTTGAATAAGTTTTCTTTCATTAAATCAAAAGAATGACAGACGCTAAGGAAATCTTTTATTTGCGTCATTGCTCCGTGCTTGATTATATCTGGGAAAAAGAATATGGCATGCCCTATTATTTAGCAGTCATGCTTTCTCATAAATCTTTCAATCTCCCAATTAATATTAAATACAACCTAATTTTACTGGATCATCTCATTTCGAAACTTATCAACATCTAAACCTATAATCATTGTATTGTTAATTTCTATTATTTAAATTTGAAACCTCTAAGTAATTTTAAAACTTCTAAAATTATTTCAATATTTTGCTTAAATATTGCTACTTCATTTGTGAAAATTAAATTTGAGGATTCTCTCTCTTTACAATAAGCTTAAATCATTTAATTTTCTGAAATATTAAAAAACTATAAGGGTAACAAAACAAGGTCTAGCATTTCTGAAACAATAAGAATAAAATGAGGCATATATATATATATATATATATATATATATATATATATATAATATATATATATATATATATATATATATATATATATATATATATATATATATATATATATATATATTGTCAGCATAATTCTAATGCTAATATTGTTAACAGGTAGATGTCATGTGGGATTCCCGATGAAATTATATTCTGAAAATTGAAAAAACAAATAGTAATTCGAGAAGAAGATGAGAGAAACATCCCTACAATAAAAATGCTGAGTGACTTTAAACTTTTACTCTCTTTTGTCTTATACATCTAAATGTTTTTTCTTTTTTACAGATAACTATTTAATAATAAAATAACAAATAAATCATAAATTAATATCATAAACTGAGACATATTTTATCATCATAAACTCTTTAATTGATAATATAACCTTGTAAAGAGAAGGATTGACATTCTCGATATTGACATTATTACCACCAAGCGAAACAACATCAACTACTTGCTTCGCGTATGTATTATGTATTATTCGCTTATCTTTTTCTTACACGAATATACTTAAAACATCTATATAATATTTTTAATTTATTACAGTTCCGAGGCCGGAAATACTTCAACCATCATCAACATCTTAAAAATTCTCAAGTACTTACGTACTTATATTCCACAAAGTTCCTCCATTATAAAAATTGACATTATTGACAATTAACTCGTCAATAACTTTCCTGTCAATTTTGAACCAGAGCTCTAATCTGTTCAGCTTTTCCTAAACCTTTCTTTCTCGTCGTTTTGACCATGTTGTCAAGAGTATTTTCGTCATCATAATTATCAATAAAACATTTACCACTTCTCCGTGTTTTATTCATTCCTGAACTACTGAAAAAGTTCATGTTGTATACTCGTTGTAATTGCTCTTTTGCGTAATCCTGCTGTACTCACAGAAGATCTGAGATCATCTTTTCGAGAGGACAGATTGCGACATCAACTATCTATTTCAACATTGATGCTAACCTCGTCTTCCGATAAGGTCCATAGAGCTACTCAACTAGATCACCTGAAACCGCCTCCTCATCAGTGAATTAAAATCAACGGTGGGTGAAAACTTATTAATTTTTCATTTTTAATTTAACTCAACTATATTGTAATTTATTTTTTTCTTCTGTTTGGATATTCAAAGTTGCGCGAATAGCTTACAGAGAAAAATAATTGGCGACCTTGCCAGGATCACAAAAGAGAGATAATTAATAACATCAACAACAATGGCAGAAGGAAATGTAAGCAATGAGGAGCCAAAGATGAACATGGACCAGTTGATCGAGTTTGATGAACTTCTCCAAACCGACAATATCGCTGCGTCCACACCAGAACAAGAGGATGACCGATCGGGATGCATCTATACACGATTTACCACCCGTGGATAGATTAGAAACTATGCTCGAGGGTGTTATACGTTACTCGCGTGACATGGAAATAAGATTCGAGGAGAGGCATAAAATGATAATGGATCAATTATCAGCTCGTGCTGATCCCGTTCCAACTACTGCGACATCACCGGAAAGGTCGGTACGGCCCAAGGAAAGGAAGCCGTCCGTAGCAGTAGCTCATGAGGTTGACGGAGGATTACAGCAAATACCGTCGACACAAACGTATATACCTTTTTCACAACCGAGTATGGACCGTAAGCCAGCACCCCGTAACTCGACTGGTAACATGACGGATAAACAATTCAGGGAATTCGTGGAAGAGAGTCTAGCAGCTCAGCAGGCTCATAACGCTATGGTTTCACAAGCGATAACCATGATGGCACAGATGTTTAACAAACCTAAGTCCAATAAAGCTGTGCCACCCGCGAAATTTAATCCTGATACGGACCAAGACCTAAAAGTATTCTTTAGAGAATTTGAAGAATATTGTACAGTCCTGTACCCAACTCAGAAACAGGATTGGTTGAGACTCTTGGGATCTTACTTACAATCCTCATACCTAGCTCTCTACCATCAACTCCATAA
>SEYY01001168.1:64447-124447 GCA_009176605.1 Armadillidium nasatum | reverse complement strand
TGAACTAATTTTATATACAGCTTGAGTCGGGAGGAACGAACCAAACTCAAGGAGTAGATTGTACAAAGAATAGTAATGTAAAAAAAACACATATGTTCTTATCCGATTTGCATTTGTTTTCATTTTAAAGCGTGATGACAATTAAATAAAATATCATACGTTAACATTTGGGTTATCAGTGTTAATTTAATAAATGTTCGAAAATACCGCCATTGACCTCTAAATATTTTTATCTTCGTCAACGAAGATTATAAATGTTCGAAAACAAATGACAATCGGATGAGAAGATAAGATTAATTGTACTTACTGCTAATGTGTCAGTGTATTATGACAGTGATTAAATGTTCATTTTCGAGCTTGTACCATTAAAGTGTTACAAAATGCCGAACACCTATTCCCATCTGGAATATGCAAATATGTTGTTTGTGTATGGGTTTTGCAATGGGAGTGCTACAGCTGCTGATGAAGAATATCGTCAACGGTTTCCCTATCACAGACATCCTAATAAAAACGTATTTATCTGAGTTTTCAACAAACTAAAAACATATTTATCAGAGTTTTCAACAAACTGTGCGAGACTGGAATACTTCCCAGTGCTGATATAACATCCAAACGAGCTACTCGCCAAGATTTAGAAGAAGTAAAAAATATTCTGTCTCTAGAAGAAGATCCAATGACCAGCTAATGTAGAATTGGACATTCCACAAAGAGTAATAATAAACACACTCTACGAGCAAGGCTTATACCCATACTTTGCACAGAAAGTGCAACACCTACAACCAGAAGATTATGCTAAACGTATGGAATTTTGTCGGTGGATAAATAATAATCATCGTGCATACGTTTTACGGATGAGGCAACATTTACCCGCGACGCCATTAATAACTCGCAACAATCATGTGTGTGCAGACGAAAATCCCCACGCAACAGTCGAGAGCAATTTTCAACATAAGTTTACAGTAAACGTGTGGTGTGGTAATATCGATGGGTATTTAATCGGCCTTTTCATATGTGAGGATTTTACAAAATGAATTACAAGGACTATTGGATGATGTTCCTCTAAATATCCGAATGCATATGTATTTTCAGCATGATAGAGCACTCGCACAATTCGTTAGTCAGGTCAAGCAACATGTGGACGAAAGGTTTCCAGAGCGTTGGATTGGTCGCGGTGGTCCAATTAGTTGGCCTCCAAGATCTCCAGATCTCACAGAACTAGATTATTGTTTATGGGGCTGATTCAAAACTGACGTATAGAGTAAAAGTGGACACTCGGGATGCACTAACTCGACATATTCAAAATGCTGCAGGCGTTATTAAAGGAAGACATGAAGCAATCAGGAGAGCAACAGCCGCCTTTTGTAGACGAAGCCGAAGATGTTTGGAGGTCAATGGCAGTATTTTCGAAGTTATTAAAATAACACTCTGATAACCCAAATGTTAATGTATGATATTTTGTTTAATTGTCATCACGTTATAAAATGAAAACAAATGTCAATCGGATAAGAACATATGTGTTTTTTTACATTATCATCCTGTGTACAATCCACTCCTTGAGATTGGGTCGTTCCTCCCTACTCACCCTATATATATATATATATATATATATATATATATATATATATATATATATATATATATATATATATATATATATATATATATATATATATATATATATATATATATGTGTGTGTATAAATGTCTGCCCCTCTAATGCTACCTAATTCGTATATGCCAAAATAATTTACACAAAATAAAAATAAAGTGAAAGTGAATTAGACTCTATAGCTATGATAGATAAATAATCACTTTTAATTATAGTATTTATTAAGTAAAACTAAAATATGGTAAATATTAACAATTTAGTAACGTGGCAAGTTAGCGTCTTCGGAGTTAACGTGATTGTTCTAATAATACAATATTAAATAAAAGTGATCATATTACCATGCATCACTAAAGAAAGCCATATTAACATGCACTTTCCCAATCTATTACCGGATTGCTTACAATTGTTCATATAGAAATTTTATATGCCAAATATATTGACTGTTAGCCCAATTCCTGGCACTAACCAAAGGTCATATTACCATGTACCTGAGAAGAAGCTGGAAGAATATTATCATTCAACTCTTTTAGATTCCCATTAGATATGCTATTACCAGCAAAACTCTCAAAAGCATTGCCGCTTATGAAGGGATCTTTTCTCTTTCTCCTTCATCTAAATTAGACTTGAATTAAACACCTTTTGTCTTCTGATAATCATCTTTGGATACATATGATGAAATCTGGTTCCTCTTCCCCCATAACATCCAAGAAAAATAATTTTATACATATCTTATATAGTTATGCTTTCCCTATTTAATAAAGACTAACTAATATAAATATTATACACATTTTATGTATATAACATCAAAATAAAAAAATATAAACTTAGGAACAGTTTCAAATATATTAATTTATTTTCAATATTATATAATACAAATTCTCAAAAGGTTTGTCAATCTAAAATTACCTACATATAACGTTATTAATGAATTTACAAATATAAAAATGTCTCTTTTAAATATGTGTGTTCGCTAAAACGGGGTGGAGAAAGTGACAAATTTCGTAATTTACTTTTCGTATTGAAACTTTTAAACCATGAAATATATTTTTATATTAATAAACTTAATATTTGATATCGTAAAATAAATAATAATAATTATATGTCTTCTGAATGCACTGGTAAATAAAGATTCATAAGTGAAAATGGTACAAACGCTTAAAATATGAGTTAGTTCCCTCCAAAATCATTTTATGCCCTTTTTAAATCTAAATAATAAAGTAATGAGAATAAATATAACCAAAAATATATTTAAAATAGCAAATATATATAAATATAAATAAATATACAGAAATATATATATATATATATATATATATATATATATATATATATATATATATATATATATATATATATATATATATATATATATATATATATATATATATATATATATATATATATATATAAGTATATATTTAGCAATAAAAAATTGAAAACTAAGAAGAGCAAATATTCCACGTTCGACATTTTGGAAAACATGCATTACAAGAAAAGTTAACCCAAACAGTTACAGTTTTTAAGCGACTTTGTTAATAAAATAAACGTATAATATAATGTAATCAAATCAATGTAAATATAAAAATGAAACCATTTTATCAAATAGAAAATATAAATGTAAATAAATTTCTCTAAACATAAAATATGTTAGAAAAATGGTGTTTTAACAAATAAAAGAAAAACTTTTACACTAAATATTAAAGTCTTTATAAAATTAAACTCAATAAATACAGTGGAAGTTATTTAAGGTTTTATTATATTTAAATAAATGTTTTATCGTCATAGAAATAAATTATATCATTTATATTAATATATTTAATTCTAAATTATTGAAGGAGGAACTAAAATAATAAGTGAAAAACATAAGTTTTAACCTAATTGCTAAAACTTCTCTCAGTGGTACGAATTAATTATATACTTTTATATGCCTTTTGATATTTAATATACTTTATTTTATATATATATATATATATATATATATATATATATATATATATATATATATATATATATATATATATATATATATATATATATATATATATATATATATATATATATATATATATATAAAATAAAATAAATAAGTTTGGATGTTTAAAATAAAGTGTGAACATAAAAACATCGAAATTCATGTTTTTGGTGAAAAATGACGAAATGTACAATATGGATTTTTCTTTTATAATATTTCTTTAAATTTTTTGATAAGTCAAGCCATGATTCCCACGTATTTTACAATATATATATATATATATATATATATATATATATATATATATATATATATATATATATATATATATATATATATATATATATATATATATATATATATATGAGTTTGTAAAGCTCACTTGCGACAGATCTGTGTGTGATAATGTGAAGTTTGACTTAAGAGGTAATGATATTTCTTCACTAAATTGTTCAATTGCGTCTTCAAATTCTATTTCTTCTTCATCTTCACTTGGACTCTGAATAGACACTGAAAATATAACAAATAAAATACCATATAAATCATTATTATTATTCTTCTACTCCTTTAAGTCTCCTTGAAAAGGTCTCTGTTTTGAAGGGAAGGGTTGTTAGCTTTTCTGATTTATTCCCATCAATATATCTAAATTCTATTATTATTATTATTAATCATTAATTGTCACGAAAGTGTTGGTAAATCGTCAGTTGTTCTGGTGACTCTTCAAAAAATTCACTCCAGCCAAACTGAGGGTGTAGAAGATTTGAACAGCTGATTAATCAATAAAATTCTAATATATCAACCTAATATTATATTTAGGTGATTAATTAAACAATAAAATTATAGTAGGACTTAACAAGTTGACAGACTTGTACACAGTACAAGTTTGATCTGGTGTCCTGGTGATACAAAAGACTGCACTGAACAAAAAATTTACTTAGTGGAAGGATGGCTACAAAAGCATGAAATTATAGCAATTGGAGCACAAAGTTCACATAGAACAAATGAATGAAGAAGTGGCCTGATGCATCAGTAGCATCGACACGCAAGTCAAGAATGCCAACCTTTTTTTTTCAGAAGGTGCGTTGTAGGGGTTAAGTTTTATAAGTGCATTTATTTATAAATTTTACTTCTTTTTATGGGGGGGTAGAAAATTACTCAATATGATATTTGGTTAATTTCATAATATTTTACTTCCAGTGTTATTGTGTTAATTATTTATAGTAAAAAGTTGTTTAATGAATTGCATTTTAAAAGTACTTATGTAGAACAAAAAAAAAAAAAAAATATAATTTTTTATTTCAAGAAAATCTGAGGTTACTCAGTGTTTACATAAAAACCAAATTAGAAAACATTCATGGGCTAAAATCGTATATGAAATAATCTACATTGGAGAAAGGTAAATAAGAAAAAGGTTTAATATGATAAAAAATAATATGGACAATTGAAACTCTTTATATGTAACATAAAATTATTTAGTTTTTCAAATTATTACAATCTGAAGAAACTTGAAAACAAAGATTGATGTCTAAAAAACGTCAAATCCAATGCCAACATTTAATAAGCTTTAAAACTTACAAAGGTACTAAATATAATCAATAACTACGTCCACAATATCACAACCTAAATTTGTAAATAATTCAAAATTCTAG
This sequence comes from Armadillidium nasatum, assembly GCA_009176605.1. Lineage (NCBI taxonomy): Eukaryota > Metazoa > Arthropoda > Malacostraca > Isopoda > Armadillidiidae > Armadillidium > Armadillidium nasatum. The sequence continues at coordinate 119,217 of SEYY01001168.1, read as the reverse complement.
AATTTTGAATTATTTACAAATGTAGATTGTGATATTGTGGAGGTAGTTATTGATTTATATCTTTTTAGACTTTAAATTATTGGGTAATTAAATACTGGGATAAGTTTAAGAGGCAGCAGTTCTTTCCCCTTGTAAACTACATTATAAAATAAACTGCCCAAAACTCCAGACAATTAGTAACCCAACTAAAATTAACTTTAACCAGGACAAAGAAACCATTTTAATACTAGTAAGTTTATCCATTATTGGTTATACGAAACATACTCCTACTTATTTCATTGGTATTATTAGGATTATTAGGGTTATAGGAGATTCCTTTTGGAAAGATAAAGTGATAGAATTTTTTATTAAGTATTTGAGAGGCTACACTAAGAAGGAGATTTAATATTTTTGTATGGTTATATTTAGAATTATATAAATATTTCTACTTTTATTGCTCACAGGATGAGTGGTTTCTTTAATAGTTAACCTTCTGTTAGAAAAAATTTAATACTCTACATAGGAAAAGAAAATTAATCCAAAATTAGAGATGATAAATTGTTCAATAAAATGGATCAGTAGTCTTAAAATATTGATGTAAAAGAAATATCTAAATAATAGAGTCAATAAGACTTTTCACCTCTTTAAATGAATTCTATTTTTTATATTTCTATATGGGTCTTTTCTCAATACAGCCAGTTTTCTAACTTCATCGGACATCTTCATCTAAGCCTTCTCATGAAATCATCTATCTTTTCTATCAGAAGCTTATTTGTTCCTCTTACATGTTTCATTTATGGAATACTCTCTCAAATATATTCCATAGTACATTTTTTTTTTGATTGCTACAACATTATAGAAAGAAAAATAATCACTGAAAACATAAAATGATTTCAAAACATACAATGTAACATACCTTGATTAGGGGATGGTATAGTATGGCTCATCTGCTCTTTTGCTTCTTCCTCCAAGTGTGAATGCTGCTTGGCTAATGTTTCAACCATCTCTTCTAAACGTATCCTTTGATCTCTTTCATGATGAAGCATTCGAACCCATTTTGAGCCAGCAGTTGAACTCAACAAGACAAAATCACTGCATGACTAATATATATATATATATATATATATATATATATATATATATATATATATATATATATATATATATATATATATATATATATATATATATATATATACTGCATATTCCCATTCCCAATAGATTTCAGGCAAAATTCAAGTGTGCTGAATAGGGATTTGAAACCATGTTAAGTTAGAGTGTTACCACCAAGCCACGACATTTCAAAACAAGAACACGATGAGAGAGCTCATGATAGAATATTCATGCAGACTCAGCTCAAAGGGTCCTCCTGACTGAACTTGGGCCCAATAGCAACAGGTCAAATTCCATTCCCACTTTTAACACAGACAATATACACATAAGTATTTTATACCATATATTCATGATAGATTTTATGCAAAATTCAAATCTGCCAATCTATCTCACTTACCATCAATCCCCATTCAGCAGACTTGAATTTTGCATATATATATATATATATATATATATATATATATATATATATATATATATATATATATATATATATATATATATATATATATATATATATGTAAAAATATAATTTTTTTTTTTTTTTTTTTTTTTTTTTTTTATTTTTATATATATTATTTTCATTTTTAATCAGGTATATATGGAGTAAAAGTTGTATTGATAATATTTAATTTTTTAAATATATGTGATAATCGATATGTATCTAGTTGGGTACCAATATATCGCGTAAATAAGCGATATTCATAATATCGATCTTTTTTGGATTAGAGTAAAAAAGACGCCGAACGAAAAAGCCGGTAAAAGAAACACTGTAAAAAAAAATCTGTGACTGTAATTGAAAATTATTATACAAAATAAAAATATTAAACCGTGATAACATTTTAATAAACCCACTATACATATGGTTTTATTAAGATAAGAAAAAAATTCTGGAAAGGTAAGAATTAAACATTTATTTATATAGACGAATTAGGTCTGCTTTCATACCTTAAGGCTAAATAGCCATCTTAAGCAAGACTATAATTTTGCAAGTGGTTGATTCCCAGTAGAGTGACAATATTGAACGATTATAAATAAATAAAATAAATAGAAAATTTTTAAATAAGAACATAAATAAAAAATTTTTACAAAGGCCTAGACCTACATCGTGATAGCAAATTCGCGTGCAGAAATTATAAAAAACTAAGAAATAAAACAAACCAGAAATTAAATTTACAATAACTGTGTTTATGAAGTATTAAAAGAAATTTTTTTGAAAATTTTAAAAATATTTTAGACTTAAATCTGAAGTGAAATAGGGCCAACTTACTCTAGCATCTAAATTGGTTATTATGCAGAATTTATCTCCCATAATATTGAACTAAAAAAACAGTGTTTATGGGAAATTAATGGTACTTTTAAGAAAATTTATAATTACTTTAAGCCTAGTATTGGAAATAAGCAAAAGCAAAATCTATTCTACCCTGTAACAAGCTATAATTGGTAATAGTTTACCTTGGGAAGTCAAAATTTTTTTAAGTTTTCATCATTCATATCAAATAAAAAGTGACTTATAGTAACAGTGCATCAGTAAACAGTGATATTTAATAAAATAAAATAACAATTAAATAAAAATTTTGGAAACTAATAATAATAAAGCTAAATAAATATATAAATAATAAATAATAATTAATAGAACTTCTAGCCTAGCCTGATAAACTGTTCTTTATGCAGCATTGGGCTCTTACATAAAATTACAATACAAACTTGCTTTTATGTAGAAATTAATAGACATTTTATGAAAATTTCAATTGCCTTAGCCTAACCTGAAAATACGCAGGCTAAGCTATTCTATACAACGTACATGGTGATACTTTAGAATAGCGCGCATAATTTTTTTAAAAGTTTATCAGGTATCAAATGAAAAGTTATAAGTGACAGTGAATTGGTGAACTTTTATATTTAATAAAATATAACATTTAAGTAATATTCGAAAACAATTAATAATAATTAAAATAAATAAATACATAAGTAAATAATTAAATATATGGGTGCTAGAACAGTATAACCATAAAGAAGAAATTAAATTGAAACAACCCACTTACTGTTTTGAAAAAAAAAAAAAAAAAAAAAAAAAAAAAAAAGAAAAAAAAAACAGTAACAACTTCGGCTTCTGGCATTTCAATAACTCCCCTGGAAGATGATACTGAAGCTCGAACTAATGAAACCAATAACAGAGGCACAGATAGGCCAATTCAACGAACTTCAGAAAGAAGTTCCTCCAGTGGAAGTACATCTTCCAGAAGTCCGTCACCTCAAAATAGGAAAACTCTTACTACACAAGATTTACCAAAATTTGATAAGAGAGATATAGAAAGTTGGTTAAACAAAGTGGAATGGCTTTTCCTGCTTTATTTTGTGAATAAGCCTATTGAGAGAACTCAACTTATCGGACCATTGTTGCCATCGGCCATTATATCCAAAATTCAACCACCTTTAACTGAAAATACTTATGACGAGTTGAAAAAAGTTTTGAGAGCTACATATGCACCTTCAGCCCGGGAAAGAGTTGCAGACTTGTTTCAACAGAAATTAAAATCTGGTGAAAAACCATCAGAATATTTGAATAGAATAAGACATTCACTTGGAGATTCTCCATTCGAAAGTATGATACAGAAATAATGAAACAGTCGCAAAAGAAATGTTCTTACAAGTATTACCTGAGGATATTGCAGCAATGCTCGAAGTATTAACAGGAGATTTATCAATTTATAAAATGGCCGAAGCTGCTGACAAATATATGAGTCGCAGAAGCAGAATTGCAGCAAACCCTTATCATAATGAATCTGTTAATGCCATATCCCCTTTTTCTACAAGAACCAAGAGAACTCACACCTCCACCTTCAAATTCTTTCCTTGCCCGCGAAGTGGCTAAACTTTCCACTCAAGTTGCAGAGGCTATTAAAAAGATAGACGACTTTTCAACACAGCTTCATAAGATAGATATAAGAGTAACAAGACTTGAAGATAGTCGAACAAGAGGTTACTCAAATAGGGGCAGATCACCTTCAAGTTATAGACCAGAAGGTGCTCTTTGCTACTATCATTACAAGTTTCGAGAAAAAGCTACAAGATGCCAAGGAGGTAGTTGTCGATGGGCACCCAGGGAAGCCCAACTTTCAACGTCAGGACCATCTCCTTCAACCCCTCCGGGAAACGGATCTTAGGGGCTAACATCAGCCCCTCAAAAAAGAAATTAAAAGTGAAATTTAATAATAAAGTGAAGTGTATAATAGTTAGTGATAAAAGTGTATATATTAAATATGAAAAATTAAGAAAGGAAGAAGGTAAAAGCTACTCCCTGGCAAATGAGGTTTATACTATTGCAAATAATGATACTAATTCATTGCATACTTTTATAAATAAGGTAAATTATAACAATGCTCAACTTCATGGGAATGAGATTGCTACTACTGATTTAAAACCATCTGTTTTAAACGAAAAAACATCTCAGTCTAGTGAACTTGAGAATTGTCCTGAGTATAATAGTTTTAAAAATAAAAATCTGCATTCACAACATGGTGAAAGGCCAGTCTTTGAACAAGGGCCATCAGCTCTTTGCAAATATACTGCGATGCCAGTTGAAAATGCAAATTTTTATAAGGGTACAATGACTCCAAAAATTATGAATGTTTTAAATATGTCCAAACCCAATCTACAATAAAACAGTCCTCTACCGTATTTTTTATGCTAACTCTAAAGAGTTATATGTTATAGATTGTGGAAGTACAGTATCCATTATTAAGGCTTCAGCAGAATATAAAAAAGAACCTATTGGTTTTCTTACTGCTGCTAATGGAACTCAAATAAACATATATGACGTTGAAACAAAAAGGTTAAATTTTTTATTGCGTAGAGATTATGAACATACATTCTTAATCTGTGATGTAATTAGTAATATTTTAGGAATAGGATTTTTTTCAAAAGTATAATTTTTTAATAGATTTTAGTAATCATACAATTATTGATGCTAAGACTAAAAGCTCTTGTGATGTAATTGTAGGAAATGATGTGGAGTCTGTGCCCATAAAAAGAATTGATCATTTTGTAAATGTTACTCTATCTCCCAAATTGCCTTCCGCGCCTTCTCTTTACTCTAATCTATTATTTAATTTTAAGGAAATATTTACTGATTTATATTTAAATAATAGCTCAGAGTTATGTAATAATGGTAGTACAATGGTAAATGAAAATATACTTAATGGTAAAAATAATGCTGGGGGTAGCAACATAAACAATTCTTCCTGTAGGTATAAAAATAATAAAATTAAAAATATAAGTGAAATAAATAATAGTGATAGCAGTGAATATACAAATAAAGTGTTAAAATTTCCCCTTACACCCGCAGAGTATGAGGCCTTAAAAGAGTTAGTCCCATATAAATTTGAGGTAAGAGGACCTCCAATAAATATAAAAAGCAGAAGAATCTCGACATGCCTATATGACAAAGCTAAAGTGGAAATAGGCAGGTTAGTTAATGCTGGGGTCTTATCTCCTTCACATTCACCATGGGGGTTTCCAATTTCCGTTTTGCCAAAACCTTCAGGTGGAGTCCGCATTGTAGCTGACCTGAGGCTTCTTAACAAAAGAGCAGTTCGTGACAATTTTAGTTTACCAAATTTAAATGATTTTTCAAATATACTTGCTGGTGCTAAAAGTGTTTTTCTGTCCTTGATCTTAAGAAGGCCTTCTATAATTTAAAAGTTCACCCCGATTGTAGAAAGTTTTTAACAATTAACACTCCATATGGAAGTTTTTCGTATAACAGTATAGTTGAAGGTTTTCATTCTAGTCCCACCAGTTTCACTAAATATATCTCTTTAATTCTTTCTCGTATTCCTAATATTTTCATCTATATTGATGACATCCTAATTGCTACTCCAACTCATGAGGAGCATTTAAAAGTCTTAGAAATGGTATTTGATAGGTTAAATTATTTTAATTTAAAACTAAGTGCAGATAAGTGCAAAATTGCCCAACCAAAAGTTACATATCTTGGTTTTGATGTGTCGGAAGGTTTTATGCTTCCTAGTGAGGATAAAAGTCTTTCTATATTAAACATTCCAAAACCTAAGACTGTTAAGGATCTACGTTCTTTCTTAGGAAGTATAAACTATTTCAGATCTTCTCTTCCTGGAATTTCTAATACTTATCTCTCCTCTTCTTTCATTTCTAAAAGGTGCTCCATACTCTCAAAGGAGAGTAAAATGGAATCCTGAAGCTGAAGAAGCATTTAATCTAGCAAAACTTACTCTTAAAAATGCTACTCCTTTGGGGTTTCCTTCTAATAGTGCCAAAATATCAATTTTCACAGATGCCAGTCAGACAGCCTTGGCTGGTGTAGTAGTTTCGACCGAAAATGAAAAAACTGTTCCACTTGGATTCTATAGTTATAAATTAAACCCAACTGAAATGAGCTATAGTATTTTTAGCAAGGAACTCCTTGCCTTGGTTAAAACTGTGAAAAAATTTCAACATATCGTAGAAGGACGAAAGGTAGATGTGTTTTGTGACAATCTCTCAGTCACACAGTCACTTAAAAAAGAGACTGATGCTAATCACTTGCTTGCAAGGGAGCAGCGTTACCTAACTTTCTTGTCTGAATATGATTTGAACATAACCATATTAAATCTGAAGAAAATATTATGGCTGATTATTTGAGCAGAAATCCTGCTGAGCAGCCAACTCCCAGTTCACTGAAATTACCAGCTCCTTCAAATACTGCAGAAAATGCAGATGCAACAAGCCATTCACTCCAACTTGGAAGAGAAGACACTGTTACAGAAGTCCTTCCTGAAGTAAATCTGCGATGAAGCATTGGTCACACCAGAGCTTTCTCCACAGCAGGATTCTTTAATAGAGGATGACTGTCATTCACTGTCATCTATTTTCCATATTTCATCCAGTGAAGTGTTCAAACTATTTCAGTGTAAAATTGATTATAAAGAACTTCAAACAGCACAAGAAACAGATGTGCAACTTCAAAAATATTTAAACAAGCAAGAAAATACTAATCTCAAGCTGACCAAGCGAAACTATTATTATAAAAATGACCTACTGTCTTTGGTTGTCGATGAATCTATTCCACTTTCACCTCGTGTCTTTGTTCCTGAATCTTTCATTATACCTGTTATTTCTTATTCGCATTCACTTGGGCATTTTGGAGTCAAGAAAACTCTGGCATCTCTTAGGAAGCGCTTTGTATGGAAGGATATGCCAAAATACACAAAGCAGTTTGTTCTAAGTTGTGATTCATGTCAGAGATCTAAATCATTACGCAAAATAAGCCCACCATATGAATCTTACCAGCCAGTTTCAGCAAAATTTCAGGTGGTTCATATAGATATTCTTAAAATGCCTGCATGTAAAAATTATAAATATCTTTTAACTTTAATTGATAGATTTTCTCGCTATCTCTTTGCTTTCCCACTTGAAAAACATAGAAACCTCTACAATTGTGGAGACAATTACAAGGGAGTTCTTGCCCATAGCTGGAGTGGTAGGAACTTATGTTTCGGATCGTGGTGGACAATTTACTTCTGATTTATTTACAAGTGTTTGTGAGGAGCTAGGATCCCGACATAACTTTACTTCTGCCTATACCCCTCAGAGTAATGGACTCATAGAAAACTCTCATAGAACACTATTGAGGTCTCTTCGAGCCATGCTGTCGGATGAGTTGGAAGATGTTCAGAATTATTGGTTGGATCTCCTTCCCCTAGTGCTGTTGTGTTTAAGAACTGCACCATTAAACTCAGAAGGAATAACCCCTGCTATATTAATAATCCCTCCCTCCCTGGAGCTTTAATAGAACAAGTAGAGTCCTCATTCCCACTTTCAATAAAAACATACGCAGAAAAATTGAAATTATTTTTGGGACTCCCTCTATCTCCAGAATTTTCTGCCAAAAATCCAAAAATATATGTCCCAAAGAACTTACAAGATGCGAAATTTGTTCTTGTAAAGAACCAACAATATGGCAGAAACAAACTAGAAGCAGTATACCATGGTCCCTATCCCATTGTAAAATTTTCCGGTAATAATGTATACATAAAAAAGAATAATAAAGTTCAATGCGAAAATATTATTAATATTAAACCATATTTTAGTTTAAGTAATGAAAGTGATGAATTATGAATATGTGATAAATAAATTGAAGGTGCTATAAAAATATATTTTTGTAATTTTTTAATATTTTACATTTTTTTTATAATTTAATTCAATTTTTAAGGTATACTATTTTGTTAGAATAAGTTTTTCCTCTAATGCTTTAATTTTCACTATTTCTTCAAATCACTATTCTAACATCTAGGTAAGAAGGGGGTGTTCAGGTATGAATCTCCAAGTAAACTGGTTACTTGGAAATTCATTCTCTGGAAGTCACCATCTTGGAGTAAAAGTTGTATTGATAATATTTAATTTTTTAAATATTTAATAATCGATATGTATCGATTGGGTACCGATATATCGCGTAAATAAGCGATATTCGATATATCGATCTTTTTTGTATTAGAGTAAAAAAAAACGCCGAACGAAAAAAACCGGTAAAACAACACAGTAAAAAAATTTGACTGTAAATTGAAATTATTATACAAAATAAAAATATTAAAGTGATAACATTTTAATAAACCCACTATACATATGGTTTTATTAAGATAAGAAAAAAATTCTGAAAAGGTAAGAATTAAAATTTATTTATATAGACGAATTAGGTCTGCCTATACTTAAAGCTTAAATAGCCATAGAAGCCAGGAAATATTTTTGCATATTTATATATTATATTTTATTATATATATATATATATATATATATATATATATATATATATATATATATTATATATAATATATATTATATATATATATATAAATATATCATTGTGAATCCGTATTATATAAATTTGATATATTTTAATACCTTATCATAATTAAATTCAAATATTTATTAAAAATATATATATATATATATATATATATATATATATATATATATATATATATATATATATATATATTAATATAATATATATATATATATTATATATAATAGTCCTTACAAGTAAGAGGGAAGTAAGAGTGGAAGTAAGAAGGGTGAAGGAAAGGGGATGAGAATTAGATAAGATAATGGAAGGATTTAGAGAAAAGAGTAAGATGTTCTGAAATGAGGTATAAGGTAAGAAAAGAAATAGGGGAAAATGAGAAGGGAATAAAGGGAAGCACGGTGAATATATAGGTAGAAGGTGAAGTGGGGCAAGAGGAGGGATACCTAATAGGCTACTAAATGTGAGTGAAACGAGGAGTGAAGATAAAGTGGTGTAAGAGGAAAGGGAAAGAATGGCAGAAGTTAAGGCGAGATTCAGTAGCAGAAATAGGTAAGATGAGAAAGTGAATTGAGGTGGAAATTACGTCTGGTTTGGATGAGATAAGTGGAGATGTTGTTGGAAGGGGGGTGGGGGTAAGTGTGATAAAAAGTGATAAAATGGTTGGCATGATTGTTTAATTTGTGTCTGTATTGGGAAGGTGCTTCAAGATTGGTAATATATATATATATATATATATATATATATATATATATATATATATATATATATATATATATATATATATATATATATATATATATATATATATATATATTATATATATATAGTCCTCAGGCCAAATAATTAGATGCATCTCTGATTTTTTTGGTAAGACAGTTTGAATGGCCAATTTTGTTTACATTTGCATTTTTCTTTGTCCAATTATATTTCTTATATTTTTTGGATATTAGTAAGTAATTAAGACACATCATTGTTGAAATATATGAAATATTCATTGTGTCTTGGCCTTTCAAAGAAAGTAGCTCTAATTGTAAAATTGGCTTTTTATGAAATATTTTGTTAAACCTCATTTGACAGCAACTAAGTCTTGATTCTTTTAGGCATTATTTTTAATTTATTTATTTATTTATTTTTTCACAGGATGAGCCCTATTTGAGAAGTGTGGTTCTTAGCCAGGGAAATTGAGTTACTGTATATGTTATTTCTGACCAAGATGAAAAGTACACAGATTATTTGAGTTTTGGATAGGGAAATCCTGCTCCAGTACAGCCAAATCAAGTATATTTTTGACCAATGGTGGGCATGATTTCGAATCACTGATAGGTGGACCTTCTCTGTAGGAACATTTTGGATATTCCAACATGTGTTGGAATAGTGTGGAATGTTGTAAGTGTTGGCAATGTTTTTAAGTGATATGTGAGTATTGAGATTAGCGTAATAATACACCTTACCATAAACTGTAATTAATTAATTAACTACAGAAAATCTCTTACAAACGACAACTTTTTTTATATCCATTCAGGTAATAGGATCGGAGGTTCGAACCTCGATTTGCATACTTTGCAGTACACATGTGAGAGTGAGAGTCAAACCTCAATCCCTTAAGCCAGAGAAAAACTGACAACCCACTGAGCTTCCATAAACTCCATGCTGTAAGAGCATACCTGCAGCTTCTCCTGCATGTTTTAGTGATGGTACCATACCTCAATTAACTTCTCAAAGTACCTAGTTTCTATAGAAATTATCTTTTTATCCAATTTCTCCTTTACCAATTCTTCTTACAAGTTTTCCATGGGATTTCTATCAGGAGAATTTCATTTCAGAAATCTGCGATGAACCTGTAATTACAACTTTTATTCCTGGAAGATTATTTAATAGACAGTAATTCTTGTTCGCTGGCAATTATTTTTCATATTTCGGCAAATGAAGTGTTTTTAATTCATTGCAAGACTGACAACAATGAACTGAAAGCAGCATAAGAAACTGACATCCAATCTCAGAAATACTTAAATAAGCAAGAAAATAATACCAGCCTTAAGCGAACTAAGCATACTATTACTATGCAAATGACTTGCTCTTCTTGGTTGTTATAAATCTAATTAAACTCACCTCATGCCATTGATCCAGAATCTTTCATTCCTCTTGCTACTCCTTGTTCTCACTCTTTTGAGCATTTAATAGTTAAAAGAACTCTGGCATGACTTAGAAATTAATTTGTAAAAATTTGCCTAATTTTTAAATAATTTGTACTAAATTGGTTCAGAGGTTTGAATCAAAATCAAAAAAATACCTCCCTATGAAGCTTATAGGACTGTCAGGTTTTTCATATTGACAATCTTAAGATGCCACTATGCAAAAATTATAAATAACTTCTTTGATTAATACTTAAGTTAATAAATTCAAAACTAAAAATAAAAGAAAGTAGCACATTCAGTTCAGATTCAGAAATTCAGGAAGATCAGTGTTATCCACCTCATTCTGATGTTCTCAGCGAAATAGAAGAAATAAGATGTTCAAATGGAACTCATTTTGCTTATTTGGGAATGCTTTGATATTCCACAGATCATCATCTGATGAGAATAACTGGGGAGGGTTCAGATACTCTTTATAAGAAACGACTTTAAGAGAAGGATAAAAAGGAAACAAGGCATAGAAGCAGTAGTTTTATTAAAATGAAAAAATTTAGAAAAAGAAATAAATGACCTATGTAACAAAATTTTAAAAATCTATTATTCTTGATTCAAAAGTATTATTTTCAGGTTATTTGTAACTGAAGTAAATAGAAAAAGTATTATTTTGATCCCAAAACTTTGATTTTGTGGCTATGGCAATGATTTGGTATATTTGCCCATATTTCATTAAATCATTTTGAAGTATGTAGTGTATGATAATTATATGATTCAATATTTTTATTTTCCAGATTCTTTAAGAGTTGAACTGGCATTATAAAACAAATTTGCATGTTATAGTATTTTAAATTTCAAATAAACTTGTGAGGATGTATTAGATCAAATAAGAACATTGCTGAGTTTAGTAACATTTTGTAGAGGTTTCTAAAATTTTCTTGATCAATACAAAGTTTTTGGAACTGTCTCCATAAACTTTGGGAATAACCTTCAATACTTTATGAATGTAAGTAAGGAAGATTGAGTGTTTTCTAGAACACTGCTTGACAACAAATTTATGCAGGAACTCACAGATCACATTTTACTTTACCTCTAAGTAGCTGAGTAAACATATCTAAAGAAACTAAATGGCATAGAGGCTGCAAGCATTCAACAGATGCATTCTGATACATAAGCGGTCAGTTCATCAAAACAAGAGCAAGAAAGTTATCTATAACATAATCCATTAAAATGTGTGAAGCTTATACAGTATACTTTGACATGTCAGTTGAAAATCAAGACAAATTCTAGGCACCTCATGTAGCTTGTGAAAATATTGCAAAAAAAAAAATAAAAAAAATAAAACCTTTTGAAGGTAAGACAATTGATGCTTGTATGAAGAGTATAATCTTAAATGGATATAATAGAGTAAATGAAAGTTAAATATTTTTTTCTGTAGAATGGCTGAGTGATAAAGAGAACCATGAAGTTTATTTCAAGAATTCGGTATGAGCTCATGAACCACTCAACTAACTGTTTCCCTCTGCATTGTGGATCCTTCAAATGAAGAGCTGGCAAACATGCACCCCCAGTTAACAATCAAGACTTTCTACCTTTAACTGAACCCCAGTACCACATAGTGCAGATCTTCCTGTACTATGCCTTCAAAAAGAGCTCACATCCTCAGAGAGCAACAATTTAGAGGATAAAAACTTCATTGAGAAGATTCACTACAATTCCGCAGGTACAGGTGTTGGAAGAAATTCAAATTATATAAATCAAAGAGACCTAAATGACCTTGTCAAAGATCTTGGCTTAACAAAGTCAAAGTACTGAATTTTTGCTTTCAAGGCTCAAAGAATGGGATTTGTTGGATAAGTGACCACACAGAGAAATCATCACAAATGTTTCTGGGAGCAAAATATATATACAAGGGAACTTTGGTTAATGAACACCCTAGTTAAGGAAAAAATGTGTTAACAAACTTTCATTTTGCAAATTTTTTTGTCTCAGATAACAAATGAAATTCAGACAACAAGTGCAATCACAGTCAGTTTTTTTTGTGTCAAATTTTAGTTGTTGTTAGGAGTGCGTGTGGTAAACATTGCTTTTCAGAATGTTTGTGTTAACATTTTTTTTAGCACTTTCTAGTACGTCGCATTCTTGCTAGGCCATGTAACCCACTCGGTAAGAGGGGAATGCCAGTGTCAGCGAAGCTGGCACTGAGGGTAAGACAACATACGACTATGTTTCATTGGCTTACATCCGGATACAGCCGTGAGCCAATCAGGATGTAGGCACTCTCGGTGATGACGTCACCTACGCATGCGCAAATACAAACACACACACCATATGCTGTGATACGTCATGGCATGGGCAATCATGTGACTATGACTACATTTTTTTCCTTATGACGTCATCAATATCAGGTGACTTTGAATCTTCAGACGGACGCACGGAATAACGCAATGAGGCGCGAACGAGTGCAAAAACATTCGTGATGTCATCATCACGTGACATATTTTTACCACTTTCAAATACGAATGTAAAAATATTATGATGTCATGACCATATTTTTTTGTGACGTCATACTTTTTCTTTATTTATTAGCAATCAAGTCCTGACTTGATATTTTTTATTTAACTTAAGCAAACATCTCTGTATTTTCCTTTTTATTTATTTTTAATTTTATTTATTTGTATTTATTTTTGTTTTTCTATTTTTTCTGTTTTTCATTCCTCCAATATATAACTTTTTCCCCATATACAACCTGACTTTTAACATTTAGACAAGGTCGAACACAAATCAAGTACGTAATACGTATAAGGACTCAGTGATGACCACTCACTCACTCACCCAAACACATTCACATTTGCTTCGCATACACAGCAATTGTACCCAACTAAGACCAGTTAGTTTAAAATATTTAACATTACATACACTATTATAATTGACATATCAAACCAAAATTAATGAATATTACTTTTAACAACCACATCACACCCATTTAAAGCTATTAACCACCCCTCTAAATATATTTGTCCCCAAAATATCTCCCTAACGCAAACTGAAAGCCTTTATTTACACTGTTTTCATACTCTCTCACTGCATTCAGATATTTCTACAACACTTATCATAGACATTGTGTAGGTTTCTGCTCTAAGTCTCTCAGCATGCATCATAAATCTAAACATTATATTATCTTTTATCACTAATGCATGAACAAAAGCATGTTAGTATCTATCTGACATGCAAATTACAGAACTTTACACTCATTGTTCAACCAAAGTTTAGTTTCATTCAATCCCTGGTGATACTATTCAATATATAATTTGAATCTCCATGGTCACCTATATAGCATATAATTAAATGATCCTTCAGATACATTTCTAAACTTAAGTTCCACAACATTTACTTTAAAACTCAATACACAATCTAACTTTTTAACACTTATGCATGATCAAAGACATCTCTCTGGCACACATTTCATTCTCTATCCCTTCAACTTAAATCTTAATCTCCTTATATAACCTTACTTTTAATACTTCGACATAACCAAACACATGTTATCCACTCTCCAACATACAATTTATAGGAAATTACATGCATTTCTTATCTAATTCTTTCAATGTATATCTTAATTCATCATAGTACGCTAAACTTTTTATCAATAAAGCATGATCAAAGACATACAGCCATCTCTTTAACTTATATTTTATTGTACTTACATATATTTTCACCCTAAGCCTCATCAATATATAACTTAAATCCCTTAATTTAACCTACCCTTTGTGCTTATTGTATGTAACAAAGTAATGCTAGTATCTATCTGGTACGCAAGTCATAGAACTTTTCATTCACTATTCACCTCAAAACTATTCAAAATATAATTTGATTCTCCACGGTTAACTCAACTTTATCATTAAGACATAAACAAAGACATGGCACCTTCCATCTAGCATACAAATTGCACTACTTTATATTAACACGTTGACTGCCGGAAAATGGGGCTGAGCCCGTTTTTGAAATTTTTTTTATTTTTTGACCGATTGAGCTGAAATTTTCAGTATATATAGCTTTTTTCCCGGCGAAAATGGTCCATTTCTAACGTTTTTACGAGTGATTAACCGTTTAGAAGTTATTTGGGGTCAAAAGTTTAAAAAAATTTGAAAAGAGGGGTCAAACCACTGGTCCACATGAGCTGAAATTTTAACTGAACAATCTTAGCCCCAATATATGGATATGGATTCACGTCTAGAAAAAAAGTTATAGGCACTCAAATTTTTTTTTGAAAAAAATGATTTTAAAAAAAAATGCCTGTAACATTTTTTTTTATTTTTATATATTGTTTAGAAGAGGGATAGGTCTATAACTTACGTTTATAACATTATAAAATAATATTTGTTTGAAGAAAGATATAGTCTCTCAAACGTTTAAAATTTTTGAAAATTGGCACAAAAATGGACCTTATTTGAAGAGCTATATCTCAGAAAAAACAAGTTAGATCGAATAATTTATAGAAAAGATATTGTAGCCCCATCATTTATCTATAAAAATACCAAAAATGAAAAATGTAGTTTTTGTAGTTTTTTTTTTTTTAAATATTTTTTTAAAAAAAGTTGTAAATTTTTTTTTTTAACAATTTTGACTTTCGATAGTTGATCAGTATTGGGCAAATAACAATTTTTCTATACTTCTGAGAGCAAAAGTCTATCAGAAAATTTTGTAGCCAATAGATTTAGGAACACACACTCCAAATTTCAGACCAAAAAAATTTTTTATGTGGCCTCACCGTAGATTTGAACATTCCTAAAATTTCCGAAATAACTTCTAAACTTTAACTCCCTCGCAAAAACGTTAGGAATGGAGTTTTTTCGTCGGGAAAAAAGCTATCTATATTGAAATTTTCAGGAGAATCGGATGAAATTTTTTTTTGAAGGGGTGCGGGGCGCAAGCGCCCCACATGGCAGTCAACGTGTTAACATTTAACATAAAGTCAAAACCATTTACCTTAATTCTTCATATTCAACTTATATTTTTTTCGCATAGGTATGGTCAAAGATATTCCGGCGTCACTATTAGCACGCAATTTATAGAACTTGACATACATTTCATTCCCTAATTCGTCCAAGATGTGACTTAAGTACTACATACTACCTGACTTTAAACGCTTTGACAAGTTCAAACAAACGCCATCATTTCTCTAAAATACAGTTTATAGAGGCTCACTTACATTTCTTATCTAAATCTTTCATCATATTTCTTATTTCGCAATAACCCATTTAACTTTCTATCATAAAAACTTGATCAAAGATATGTCTATTTCCCTCTAACACAGCATCTATTGAACCTTTATTTGCACTTCATACCCTAATCCCTCCGAAATATAACTTAAATCTCTGTATTTAATCTAACTATTGTATTGAATGCACGAACAAATTCATCATCGGATCTATCTGATACGCAAGTCATAGAACATTTCATTTATTTTTAACTTCGAAACTATTCAACGTTTAATTTGATTCCCCAAGCATGACTTAACTTTATCACTAAGGTATGAACAGAGTCATTCCATCATCTATCTAGCATACAAATTTAGATCTTTACATTAATATTCAGCATAAACTCATAGCCATTTATTAATTCTCCAAATTCAACTTAATTTTTCTCAAAGATATGATCAAAGATATACTGTTTTCTCTCTCACACACATTTTATAGAACTGAACATACACATCATTCCTTAATCCAACCCTCCAACGTATAGCGTAATCTCTGTATACTACCTGACTTTAAACACTTTGACAAGTTCGAACACAAATCATCATCTCTCTAACATGTAATTTATAGATCCTTACATACATTTCTTATCTAATCCTCCCAAAATATATCTTAACTCACCATGGTTCACTAAATTTTTGTATCATTAAAACATGATCAAAAACATACTGACAGCTCTCCAACACGTAATTTATCGATATTGGCATTTATTTCATTACATTATCATCCCGTCATTTACCTTAATCTCCATATACTGCCAAACTTTTATCACTTCGACATGATCAAACACATTTTATCATCTCTCTAACGTGTAATTTATAGAACCTTATATACTTTTCTTAACTAATTCTTTCAAAATATATCTTAATTCACCATAGCCCACTAAATTTTTTATTATTATACCTATCATCATCATATTTTCTAATACGAATGTAAATATTGTGACGTCATACATTTTCTTTATTACTATGTATTCGAGTTATTATATTCATATGAATTTATGTTTGTAACATCACCACCATAAATTCATGTGATGTCATACCTTTTCTTTGAACGTTTTTCTTGTGACGTCATCCCTTTTTTTTTTAACGTATTGCTTTCAAGTCCTAACCTGAATTATAAACCGTGGAACTATTTTATTTTTCTTAACTAAATTACGTCATTGGATATATTTTTTCCCGATATTCAACATGCTTTTTATATTTACTGAATGTTAACACAAAATATTCATGTGTCTATGACGTCATAGCCACGTGATTGGTTGTATTTTTTCCATTCAATCCCTGCTATTTCATATTTTTGACTCGCTACATTTACATACTTATTTACATTAACTCTCTATAACCAAAGTTCTAAAGGAGATCATTTGCCAATGAAGTCATAACTACGTGACTGGTCACTACGTAACCCTACAAATCCTGATATTTTATGTTTTCTGGCTGGCCACATTTACATTTTCCGTATAACCATATGTTTATAATACCTGATCCAAATGTTTAATATCTACAATGACATTCTATAACAATATATTTGTAATAAAAATTCTGATTACATAATAAATCCATACCATAAAGAAAAGCCCTAGACTCCACCTTTTCAAGAAGAGCTCTATGTGTGGAACCACCCAGATATGCGAGGCATACTCCATACAGGGGCGAACAACACAACTATACAGAGCAAGCAAGTGGGGTGGCGTAAAAAAATTACGAAGGCGCCTCAGAACACCCAACCTCTTACAAGCTTGTTTAGAGAGAGAAGTAATGTGATCTTTCCAAGAAAGATCACGAGAAAAAGGAACACCGAGAATATTGAGAATAGGTGAAGGTTTGAGTTGAGTGTTTTCGAAGAAGATGTCATAGTTGTGTGGAAGATTGTGTCGAGTAGAAAGATGGAGGAATTGAGTTTTTGAGGCATTAAAAACGACCATGTTTCTCTGCAGCAATTTGAAATACGAGAAAGATCAGAGGTCAGTTGCTCCAAGGTCACCCTCCTTGCCTCTATTAACTGTTGCTGGGAGGGACGTCTTTCAAATTGAAAAGAATTATGAAGGGTGGAGTCATCGGCATAGGAGTGTATAGAAGATGAAGTAATAGAGAGAAAATCATTGATGAAAATTAGAAAAAGAGTTTGGGATAGGACAGATCCTTTAGGAACACCATTATTTATACATTTATAGGATGAACGGTGGCCGTCTACAACAGCTGCAATAGAACGGCCGGAAAGGAAATTAGAGAGAATGTCACAGAGAGAAGGATAGTTTCCGAAAGAGGGAAGTTTGGAAATCAAAGCTTTGTGCCAGACTCTATCGAAGGCTTTCGATATGTCCGGCGCGACAGCAAAATATTTACCGAAATGCCGAAGAGTGGATGACCAAGAGTCAAAAAGTAGGGAAAGAAGATCACCAGTAGAACGTTCTTTACGAAAACCATACTGGCGATCAGAGATAAGATTAGAAAAATTGAGATGTTTCCAAATCTTCCTGTTGAGGATAGATTCGAAAACTTTAGAAAGAACGGAGGTTAAAGAAATTGGACGATAGTTAGAGGGTTGAGAAGGGTCCCCCTTCTTCGGCACAGGCTGAATGAGCGAACGTTTCCAGCAAGAAGGGAAGGTTGAAGTAGAAAGGCAAAGACGAAATAGTTTACCAAGGCAGGGTACAAGCTTGGAAGCACAAGTTTTGAGAACCGCAGGAGGAATACCATCAGGACCAAAAGCTTTCTTAGTGTTAAGATCAGAGAGAGCAGAAATGACATCTTTAGAGGAAATTTTAAAATTAGGCATAAATGAGTTGGAGGGGGATGAAGGAGGAGGAATAGCTCCGGAATCGTCTAAGGTAGAATTAGGAGCAAAAGTTTGAGCAAAGAGTTCAGCTTTAGTAGAAGGTAAAATGGCAGTTGTGCCATCAGAAGAAACTAGAGGAGGGAAAGAGGAAGAAGCAAAGTTAGAGTTGACATTTTTTGCAAAATGCCAGAAATGGCGAGAGGAAGAGGAACCAGAAAAATTATTGCATTTGCTACGGAGAAAAGAGTTTTTGGTATCTCCAAGAATAGATTTTTCATGATTCCGGGATGAAATATAAGTTGAATGGGTTTCAGGGGTTTGAAGGCGACGGTAATCTCTGAAGGCAGCGTCCCTGCGGCGGATAGCACGAGAACAAGTAGAGTTAAACCAAGGTTTGTTAGGTTTAGTAGAAGGGAAAGAATATGGAATGTACGCCTCCATGCCAGAGAGAATCACCTCGGTTATGCGCTCAGCACACTCCGAGGGATCCCTCCCACGAAAGCAATAATCATTCCATTTGAAATCAGAGAAGTACAACCGCAAGTCAGACCAGCTAGCAGCACCGAAGTGCCACAAACGTCTCCTCGCCGAAGGCCGGGGTCGTTCTTGCGGAAGACCTGAAGAGACAGAACAAGATACGGAGATAAGAAGGTGATCGGATGAACCCAGAGGAGGAAAGAGTTTAACAGTATAAGGAGAAGGATTAGAAGTAAGGAAAAGATCAAGTATGTTGGGTTCATCACCAAGGCGATCAGGGATACGGGTAGGGAGTTGCACCGAACTGCTCAAGGTTGTTCTGGATATAAAAGTTGAAGGCGAGTTCACCGGCTGTATCATAAGACCTAGATGAAAGCCATTGGCGGTGGTGAACATTGAAATCACCTAAAATGATGATTTCAGAGAAAGGAGAAGAAGATAGAATGTGCTCTATTTTGGAGTTTAAATAGTCGAAGAATTTTTTATATTCAGTGGAATTATGAGATAAATAAACAGAACAAATAAATTTAGTAGTAGAATTGCAAGAGAGCTTAAGCCATAAGGTAAAAAATTCAGGAGACTCCAAATTAGAGACACGAGAGCAAATAACATCTTTGCGCACATATGCCTAACAACCTTTGGCTGAAAATTGAGGATAGAGACAGTAGGAGGTAACAGAATAAGGTTTGTTGTCAGCATACTCAAGCAACTGAGTTTCGGTTAGAAACAGGAGATGAGGTTTAGAAGAAGAGAGATGGTGTTCGACAAAGGGAAATTAGAAAAGAGACCGCGAATGTTGCAGAAATTAATGAAGAAAGAAGACCGGGCACCGGGGCAAGCCAGACGCCGGATCATGGCGGCACCATCCCCATCATCGGAGGCCGCGAACTCCCAGGTGATGATGGGGTGAGGGGTGGAGGTTGAGGGGCATTCTTTGGATGCCGCCCCTCGCAGCATCTCCGAGGTAGCTGTAGGTTTCGCCATTTTGATTTGTTATTATAAAGGTAATGCAAGAATAAGCGCTTCTAAAATGTGGAAACGTGTGAAGAATTGGGGTGGAGAGGTAGTAGGAGCATAGACACTCCAGAGTGGGGCGGAGGTACACTAGAGACCGCCTGAGAAGGTGAAACGCGAAAAGGAACGAACCAAAGGGCAACGGAGTGAAACGGAATGGTCTAGCCCATCCTATCACTCCGTGGGATATGCCGGTAATACTTGCATCGCTTCGGACGGCGCTACGTCCTCCCCATTAAATATAATATATATATATATATATATATATATATATATATATATATATATATATATATATATATATATATATATATATATGTAATTTAATCTTTCTCACCATCCTCCTGTAGGCGCAGCCGCTTGTCAGCTATTTTGGACAAAACCCCTACACCACTGTGGATCATCATATGCTCCCAACTATTTTCTTTTGGTTATGGTTTTTCCATTTTCTTTCCACTGCTCCCTTAATACCATCCTTCCATCTAATCGTAAGTCTCACACCAGCCTTACTTCTACTTGTCTCCATTCCTTATATTTCCTGCAAATTTATTGCTGTTAATCTTCATTTCATACCCAAACCACCGTAACTGTCCTCTCTCCACAAACTCCAATAAGCTCTCCCCCACCAGCTCTACCCTCTCATCATCGTTCTTTTTTCTGTCCAATCTCATTATTCTCATTATCAATCACAACATTTTCATTGTAATATATTTTTTTATTTTCAAAATGCACAAGTTGTAAAGTATTTTAGGGGATTTATACACAAAGAAGAGGTTTATATTTTCTAAATTATTCTATTGATACATTAAATCACACTTTCATTTATTAAAACCATTAAGAAAAGGTTTTATTCATATGGGTATCTTTACAGCAAATAATTTTCTTTTAGTCCCGATGCAATAAACGTCAATAACCAAATTACCCTAATTTGACTTTTGATTACTCATGATTGTATTATACTTTACATATGCGTTTTCGAACTTTTCAACCTTCTGTAATGATATCCGCAAAGTGATCATGTACTGATACGGAAAGTTTAAACTCGTTAAAAATTTGGAATCTTTTCCAGTGTTCTTGCTATCCTTGACATAGGCTTGTATTCACTTCTAGGCTGAACAATCTCTTGAATCTCAAAGAAAGAATGCTGTTCACAGGTGTTAAGGGAGGATATATATGCATTTCTAGGAAACTTTATGCAATGATTTTTTATCATATATTTACAAAAGTACAATTTTGGATATTTTTTAGATTATATATATATATATATATATATATATATATATATATATATATATATATATATATATATATATATATATATATATATATATATATTTCATATGAACTATGGCATCATGTCTGTGTCACCTGGGTGTGTTACGCCTCGAATACAGAAAGAGAGGGCGAAGGAAGTAGAGAAACAGCTATAACACATTTCAATACGTTTATATTTTGATAGTAAATTGTACATATGTTACTACCAGGGAGGTTCAATTGGTGAACGACGTCAAAACCATGGTGCCATAAGTCAAAGAGAAACTATAGAGTAACACCGATTCTGGCTCTAATGACCTTCTTCATACGTAGTTGTGTATCCAATTTGAAGCTTTACATATGTTACGTAATCACGGCACGTTGTAGATTTTGGATGATAAGAGGTTATGGAAAAAGATTGTTGAATGGCCCTCTTGAAGCGGTTACAAAGGAGTTCGATTGGATTGAGGTTCGAGTTTCACTGAGATCAATCCAGAACCTATACATTCATATACATTGATCACTCCTGGATAATTGATAACCGTCCTTGCGATATGTAGGCGAGCATTACAATTCATTAGGTGTGAATCGTCCCCAATAACTGTGCAAAACATGGTCCTGTAGTATATGTGATTCATGTAGTATTGAGTGCTTAATGATCATCCGTGAATAGGAGCGGTGATAGAAGCGTTAAATTAAAGAACACTCCACATTTTCTATTCACCTCCGAACAGATCCTTTCGTACGCAGTTTCATAATCTATAACCTTCACTAAGCGAGATTCAGTTACTGCCATCTGTAGATGTCAGGCAAACCGTGGTTTCGTCTGTGAACAATAGAAGCTTGCAGTCGTCTCAGGTTCGATGTGCATAAATGAAAGTGAATAGCAGTCGTCGAACTTTGTGTACTGCGGTGAGCATCAGAATGGTGAAAGTTCTGCCGCTTGCCAGCTCTGTATCATAGAGCTATCTTCTAACATGGCAAATTATCAGACACAAAATTTTCTTCTGTCATTTTTCCAGCTGGAGTTGGATTTGCTTCAAGATTTATGTGTGGTTGTTTTAATGCTTGATTAGGAACTTCTAACAGTTGCAGCTGAAACTCGCACATTCCTTGCAGTTGCGAGTTTATTCCGAAACTCCATACTAGAGGACCTTCCGTTTAGCAATACTTTCATTCGTTGGTACATTATACCTTACAGTGGAAACATTCATCTTGTCCTTCAGCGACGTCTACAGAATGAACTCGTGTCACAGAACCGACTAAACATTCGACTTATCGCGGTACGATGAACATCGAGTATATTCACCACATACCTCATTCTACAGCCTTCCTCCATAAAGGCGAATACTCTTGCCCACTCGTTTCAAGTTAAATTGAGTTACCAATCCATGTTTTTGGATGTAATGAGTGTTTATCTGCTGTTGTAATAAGCAATAAGAAATATGTTAATATCATGAACAAATCATGCAATGCAATGGACAGTGCAATCAAAGGATTCTGCACGTGAAATAAACCAGCAAGAAACGTCGACACAGAGTAAACTACTTTCGCACCATATCGCACGCTGACGCCATCTATCGAGAAGGTGATTCTGTAATACTAATTAGCCTTTAACGAATTGTTTTGCTACAAACCACGGATATGAACATTTTTTCAAATTTCAAGTGGTACTGGTATTTCCCTACTAGAAAAGAGGAACCTTTCTATGTAATTATACCTAGGTTCCGCTAGTGGGATTCAGAACGTGAGTCAAACAATATCCCGTTATGCCACGGTACATGGAATTTACGAACTTGGTGTCTTATTTTCTACGTTGTAATATACGAGCATATATATATATATATATATATATATATATATATATATATATATATATATATATATATATATATATATATATATATATATATATATATATATATATATATATATATATATATATATATATATATATATATATATATATATATATATATATATATATATATATATATATATATATATATATATATATATATATATATATATATATATATATATATATATATATATATATATATATATATATATATATATATATATATATATATATATATATATATATATATATATATATATATATATATATATATATATATATATATATATATATATATATATATATATATATATATATATATATATATATATATATATATATATATATATATTATTATACTGAGAATTTCCAAGATTCAGGGGTAAATATTATCCTGGCATTTGTTATAAACGATCAATAAATTGGCTTAATATAATGTTCCCTTTTCATAAGTGATAGATAATCATTTTCAGTGTTAAATAAATCATTTAATGTTGCAGTTTCAGGAGCAATGGAAACATTATTAACTTCTAAGATTTCTCAAAATTTAGATTTAAATTCAATACAAATGGTAATATAAATCTTGCCTCTTTGTCTGTTGGTTTGTCTGTCTTTCGTATGTGCGCGTTTCTTTTATGTCTCCTCTTTATCTATTCTACGCATTATGTAAGCGGAGAAATTACTCTTTCAGAGAGCAAATATCTTTAGTTATTAGGCTTCCCAATTTGAATAACAATTTTCTTTTTTGGCAAAACGTTCCTCTTTTGTTGCCTTTGAAGCTTTCGAAAAATTTTCTGAGTAACGCAAAAAGAAAGAGGAGAGAGATAAAAAAAAGCTTCGTTCAGTTCTCGATTATGAATTTGAAATAAAAATAAATTGCAAATTTTATTAGTTTTCTTATTCATGTTCAATAAAGGAGATTTCCTAAATTTGGATCATCATTTCAATAAACTTCTCTTATTTTTATACATTTTATCTTCAATTTTCCACCTTTCTTACACAAACGTATACATATATATATATATATATATATATATATATATATATATATATATATATATATATATATATATATATATATATATATATATATATATATATATATATATATATATATATATATATATATATATATATATATATATATATATATATATATATATATATATATATATATATATATATATATATATATATATATATATATATATATATATATATATATATATATATATATATATATATATATATATATATATATATATATATATATATATATATATATATATATATATATATATATATATATATATATATATATATATATATATATATATATATATATATATATATATATATATATATATATATATATATATATATATATATATATATATATATATATATATATATATATATATATATATATATATATATATATATATATATATATATATATATATATAGGAGGTGGACCGGATAGTAATTTTTTACTATCCGGATGCGGATGCGGATGCGGTTGCGGATATGCAATTGCGGATACCCGAAGATTTGAATGCCAATGCGATTGCGGATATTCAATTGCGGATATCCGAAGATGCGGATAGTTTAATTTTTTAAGAGTTTTAGCCATAGATTCTTGGAATTTTAAATATAATATCCAGAATCTATGTTACCAGGATGTGGGACGGGACCCAACTCTTGAACACCCACCAACCTCTTTCTCCAACCTCCACCCATTTGGAAAAAGGTTATATATATATATATATATATATATATATATATATATATATATATATATATATATATATATATATATATATATATATATATATATATATATATATATATATATATATATATATATATATATATATATATATATATATATATATATATATATATATATATATATATATATATATATATATATATATATATATATATATATATATATATATATATATATATATATATATATATATATATATATATATATATATATATATATATATATATATATATATATATATCTTTATTAATAAATAATATAAATATATATATATATATATATATATATATATATATATATATATATATATATATATATATATATATATATATATATATATATATATAGCCAGTAATTCAGTATTACCTTCACACTTCACAGTTTCACATATTCCATTTGAAGTTAATAATTGGTAAGTTATTTTTTAGAAATAAAAGCTTTTGGGCTCTTTCAGGTGAAAGTTTGGTTCGCTTTTCGTCGTAAATGAAGCCTGCTCCACTGAAAAGACGCTCACTAGCAACCCTAGTTGAAGGACATGCTAAATTAGTTCTTGCCAGCTCAGCAGGAAAAGGGAAACTTTTGCAATTATCTCTCCACCAAACCAGTTGGTTCTTTATCTGCCTCCAAACGTGGGAGTTTCAGATAATTTTCAATAATCGATATTGTATCCTTTGACACTTCTGACTGTGATTCTTCATCGCTGCTGGAAGCTAGAAGATCTTTCATTGATTTAGCAATGCTTAAGCTAACAGATTTTGTTTCTTTTGTATCTGAGAGCTTTTGCTTTTTCTTGAAAGGCGTTATTTTAGCTGTTTCTATCATCTCATCTCATCGCATAAGCATCCTAATTTGATTTTAACATTCTGAGAAACAAGTGGTTTAAAAAAAAAATTTTTTGTACCTAGGATCTAAAAAGGTTGCAATTGTATAAGCATCATCATTTTCCAGGTTTTCAAATCTGTCGTTCATCTCCTTCATTAATGTTTCAGTCATCCTTGAAACTCCCTTAGACTTAATAACATTTGTTAACACAACTTTCAATGTTGAAACAAGTGGTATCACATCTGACAAACATGATTCAGCTGAACTTATAGTCTTTGATTAATTCTTCAAAAGGCTTAAGGATATTAATACAATTATTTAAAATGTCATTTTCGTCATCTGTTAGAGGCTTTATTTTTGTGCTGCTTGAAGCATAAAGGCAAATGGCCTCATTAATTTCGCTCATCCTCTCAAGCATATGCAAACTACTATTCCAGCGTGTTTGAATATCTTGCATGACAGAAAGTGGACGAACATTTAATCTTGTTTGTATTTTCTTCAGCTCATTTTGGGCTACAACGGAGTGATTGAAATGCGTAGCAATTAATCCTACATTTGGTTATTAAATCGGATACACATTTTTGACTCATAATGGAATTTTTAACTACTATCTGAGTTTGGTGTGCAAAGCAATCTACATTTTTCACTCTTGCCAGAGAAAGTGCTTTTTTTATATTTGTGCCCGAATCCCTGACTACGCAGTGCACTTCATTTAATGAAATCTTCCATTTTGTCAGCATCTTTTCAAATACAGTTTCAAGATAGTCGCCTGTATGGCGCTCAGAAAGAGGTTCTGCATTCAATACAAAGTTTTGCCTTTGAAAGTTTTTATCGATTGCATGATACGTGAGGGATAAAAGAGAAACTCCAAATGTGCTGTCAGACCATTCATCAATTGTAAATGATCCACTTGCATGTCTTAATTAGGGATGATACAGTTGATTCTATTTTACTTGCTACTGACGAATACATTTCCTCACATATCAAGTCTCTGTAAAACTTTCTTTGCTTTAGCACATACTGTGGTGAAGCTTCTTCCATCAATCTTTGAAAGCCTAAATCTTCTACATGAGTGAATGGCAAATCATCTAAAACTATCATTTCAGCAATTTTATTATTCCATTGATTTTGATTTGCTATCATTTTTATCCCATTTTTTCATATTTCCTAAACTTTTAATAATTGTTTGTTACTTAGTTTTTCTTCAAAACCCAATGAAGCTGCTGATGATGTTGAAGCTACCTCTTCCTGCTGTTGAATTTGCCAACTTTTTTCCTTTTCTTTTTCTTTAAGCTCTTTGCATTTTACTTGGTGCTTGTACTGCAAATGTGTTCGCAAACTGCTTGTGCCGCGGCCTCTCCGAGAAAAATTTCCTTGACAAACTTTACAACGGGCAAGATCTTTAGATAACTTTCAAAGTATTTCCACACTTCACTTTGTTTTGGAGCTATAATTCAAAAATTAATCAAATTTTGTATTTCTATTGAAATTTATCTTATTAAATTTAGAACTAGAAGTATTGATTATTTATAAACTTTAAAAGAAAAAGTCTCAATTACACGACACCGTTTAATGATTACTGAAATCACTTCAAATCTGTTGCAAGAAAGAACGGAAGGAGAAAAGAAATTGGGGGAGGGTAAACACTATGGAAATTGATAAACTTTTAAAAATTAGTAGCTTAGTTCTGATCACTAATGTTAGAATATAAATATTAAAAATTTTTGATGTTTTATTGCAAATAAAATGATCCTGAATTTTTTTTTAGCATTTAATTATACATAACCCTTGTGCTACCAAATTACGAAAATATCACTAAAAGTTGCCGAAAAAAGGATGCACTGATTCATAACTTCCCTTAAATTATTTTCCCTTCCCTACTTCATTCCCGAATGATAGTTTCCAAGTTCTTCTTTTAACTTAAATAATTTTCTTTGATTACAATTTAAATTTCCAGGGAAACTGATGTATATTGGGAGAAAACTGTAATAGTTATATATATATATATATATATATATATATATATATATATATATATATATATATATATATATATATATATATATATATATATATATATATATATATATATATATATATATATATACATTAGAGGTGGACAGGATAGTAATTTTTTACTATCCGCGGATGCGGATGCGGTTGCGGATATCCAATTGCGGATATCCGCAGTTGCGCGGATGCGGATGCGGATATCCGGTCCACCTCTAATATATATATATATATATATATATATATATATATATATATATATATATATATATATATATATATATATATATATATATATATATATATATATATATATATATATATATATATATATATATATATATATATATATATATATATATATATATATATATATATATATATATATATATATATATATATATATATATATATATATATATATATATATATATATATATATATATATATATATATATATATATATATATATATATATATATATATATATATATATATATATATATATATATATATATATATATATATATATATATATATATATATATATATATATATATATATATATATATATATATATATATATATATATATATATATATATATATATATATATATATATATATATATATATATATATATATATATATATAGTTATATATATATAATATAAACATCAAAAAACATTTTTTTTAAAAACAATTCACATCACAATGTATAAAAAGTAATACATTGTGATGTGAATTGTTTTTTAAAAAAATTTTTTTAATGTTTTAAATAAACTGTGTTTTCTCGATAGCATTGGTAAACCTTAGGGTATAAAAAATAAATAATAAATATAAAAAGAGTGAACATAGCTCAAGTGTAATAAATAGTATATATATATATATATATATATATATATATATATATATATATATATATATATATATATATATATATATATATATATATATATATATATATAAAGAGGGAAGGGTGTGTTTCATTCTTGTACTTCTTCAAAGCTTCTATGTTTGAGATATTTGTAGTTTTAAAGTACTTATCCTTCGTTTAGATAATTACTGCTTCCTTTTAATTAACTCTTAATGAGCCAGGAAAAATTTAAAGTATTTTCTGTTTTATAAATGGAATTTACTCGAATATTTTATCAATTTAATTAAAGAGAAAATATAAATGAAAAATAGTGGAGAATAAACCCTTCTTCCTTTAAATATATAGTAGGATGAGTCTCATTTTCTCATCAAAAACAAGTTTCCTTTGATAAAGTTCAGAAGAGAAAGTCTCAATCAAGCCAGTTGGAGATTGTTGCTTCTCACAAGGAAAGGCAGGTAAGTTGTAAGTGAATTTCTGACTGCGGTTCTTTAATACTAAAGCAAGTAGAAGAAAGTTCATTTGTTTCTACAAGAATAGAAAATCTTCTTCTTTTCCTTGTTGCTTCTGGGTTTATTTGAGTTAGCTTTGAAATCGATGTTAGTTAGTGGGATTTACTCTTTATATGAAACTAAATTAATCTTTATGCAAGGATTTGATCTCCATAAACATTTGAATAAATGCTAATATAAAACCAAATGAGCAAATTTTTTTAATAATTATGATACAAAATTCACCTTGTTATCTTAAATTTACGACACAATTATTTTAGTAACATAATTCAATAGATTAAATTATTTATAATATATATATATATATATATATATATATATATATATATATATATATATATATATATATATATATATATATATATATATATATATATATATATATATATATATATATATATATATATATATATATATATATATATATATATATATATATATATATATATATATATATATATATATATATATATATATATATATATATATATATATATATATATATATATATATATATATATATATATATATATATATATATATATATATATATATATATATATATATATATATATATATATATATATATATATATATATATATATATATATATATATATATATATATATATATATATATATATATATATATATATATATATATATATATATATATATATATATATATATATATATATATATATATATATATATATATATATATATATATATATATATATATATATATATATATATATATATATATATATATATATATATATATATATATATATATATATATATATATATATATATATATATATATATATATATATATATATATATATATATATATATATATATATATATATATATATATATATATATATATATATATATATATATATATATATATCTCCTCCGGTGGGCAAAGGTCAGAGGCCTACCAAATTAGACCGGAGTTGGGAAAGATCTATCCTGGTCGATGGTGGCCGACGTGTCCAGATAGACTGCGTTTCAAAGTATGCAAGTCAAAGGAAGTTGGGAAAACAGATAAAGGGAGTGTGTTCCAGACTTTACCGGTAAAGTATATGTAAGATTGAGCATAGTGGTTAAGTCTGGGGTCGGAGAGTTGGACAGAGAAGGGGTGAGACTGTGCAGAAAGGCGTGTCGAACGAGCTCTTCTCAATGGAGGAGGTATGCGACGAGAGAGTTCAGAAGAACAGTGTCCGTTGTAATAGCGATAGTAAAGAGAGAGTGACGCAACAATTCAACGGGAAGAAAGAGATTGAAGAGAATAAGTAAGAGCAGGAGAGTTGATTTGACGAAATGCCCTATAGTCCACTTTCTCTAGGAAAGCTGTATGTGTGGAACCACCCCTGATGTGCGAAGCATACCCCATACACGGGCGAATAACACCCCTATACAGAGCAAGCAACTGGGATGGCGTGAAGTAATTCTGAAGGCGCCTCGGAACAACCAACGTCTTAGACGATTGTTTAATAGAAGAAGTAATGTGATCTTTCCAAGAAAGATCACGAGAAACAGAAACACCAAGAATATTAAGAACAGATGAAGGCTTGAGTTGTGTGTTTTCGAAAAAGATATCCTAGTTGTGTGGAAGATTGTATCCAGGGGAGAAATGAAGGAATTGAGATTTTGAGGCATTGAAAACAACCATGTTTTCTCTGCTCCAATTAGAAATTCGAGAAAGATCAGAGTTTAGTTGCTCCAAGGCTTTCCTTCTCGAGTCAATCAACTGCTGTTGGGAGGGACGTTTTTCAAACTGGAAGGAATTATGATGGGTGGAGTCATCAGCATTGGAGTGGATAGGAGATGAAGTAATAGAGAGAAGGTCATTAATGAAAAGTAGAAAAAGTGTAGTTGATAGGACAGAACCCTGAGGAACACCACTATTAATAGATTTAAAGGAAGAACGGTGGCTGTCTACAACAGCTGCTATAGAACGACCGGAAAGGAAATTATTGAGAAGATCACAGGGAGAAGGATAGATACCGAAAGAGTGAAGTTTAGAAATCAAAGCTTTGTGTCAGACCTTATCGAAGGCTTTCGATATGTCCAGCGCCACAGCAAAAGATTCATCGAAATGCAGAAGAGAGGAGGACCAATAGTCAGAGAGAAGGGAAAGAAGATCACCAGAAGAGCTTTTCTTACGAAAGCCATACTGACGATCAGAGATAAGATTAGAAGAATTGAGATGTTTCCAAATCTTCCTGTTAAGGATAGATTCGAAAACTTTAGAGAGAATGGAAATCAAAGAAATAGGACGGTAGTTGAAGGGTTGATCTGAAAAAACAGATCAAGAAGCTATAGCTTCTAAACCTTGCAATAAGAGCACAGATGTGTAATTCTGAAAGATTCCAGATACGTGACTGTATTAAAAGAGCCCCGAATTGTGACTTGCCCCTCCCAAGCCTTGGGTATGGTACATAGTTCAAAAAAAAAAAAAAATTTCTTTGCAATAGTTGCGCAAAGAAAATGAGTTCTTTGCATAAACAAAAATTCCAATTGCTGATAAAAGTACTACCCTGCTCCCCCCATGAAATAGAATGAAGGTGTTAAGCGGGCTATAATAAATCTGTAATGCTAATAATAATAATAATAATCATGTGGTCGCGATAGAAAAAATCTGCGACATAAAACTCCCCGCCAAGGGAACGGAAAAAAATATATTTGAAGACTATGTTCATAGTATTTCAATGAAAGGAAAAAAATGAAGGTCTTCCTTTTTCTAAGAGATATGGATAAAAAAAATTATTTTACACAATGTTAAGCCCCTGTACCCTCAACCCCAACGAAATTCCAATTGCTCTTGAAGGACGTTCAACAATGGTAAATACTAAAAAACAAATAAGGTACTGAATGTTCCCTTCTTCCCTCGTTAATCCAGCCCTTACAACTGTACGGATAATAAACAACCAAAAACGTCAGTACTCGGATGAAGTTCAATTCCAGATGATCAAAAACAATGCACTTCTTGCACAATCACCTTAGTAAGAGATAAAAGAGAAAAAATCTATCTGTCAACCACCACCTCAGCAACTAAGGCTTGTATTCACGTCGGTGAGGGTCAGTCGAGTCACCCGTCCCACTTCATCATACAGTAAATTGATGCAGTGGAACGGATGAAGAAAATAAATACCCTTCAGAAAGACCGTGGATCCTGGGATCGCCATAGGCATACGGACTCTACGAATCCCCATGAATTAGGGATGACTGAGCAAGGAAAAAGAGGATTTCGCTTTTTTAATGTTCCAGGAAAAGACCCCATCCGAAGTAATCTGTCGCAACTGTTCACCGACAGGAAAGGTTAGCAACAAGAAAGATTGCAGGATAATTAAGTTCCTGAAAAGGAATATATTGAAAAAAAAATGTGAACGTCCCTCAATCGTCCTGAACTCCGAATAAGGTTGTAATTCACAGTAGGCTTAAGAAACAATTAGGTTAGTACCTAGTTAAAAAAAATGTCATCCAATTCTCTTAGAGTAACCAAGATAAAAGTTCCACAGTTGTGTCTATGGAGCACAAGATAAAAGACATTATTGCGCAGTGTATGTAAGATCTAATTGTAGAACAATTTAAATGTTGTTAAAAGGAAAATGCTTAGACTATTCTTCGTCTGATAGAATAGCCTTTATTATTAGCTTGGCGTGTAGTTCTCCGCGGTTGGGAGTCCAATGTCGTGGAAGGTTCCTCAGAAGAGGACTGGTAATTTAAATCAAATATATTGTAATGCTAAAGGATGCTGATGCATTACAGCCCTACTGATCTCCCTATTTGTTATAGTTGGCTATATCAGTATTTCCTGAGAAACCATAAATTCCTCTTCCAACGGAAGGGAAGAGGGGTGGTGTATCTCATCAAAGGATGAGAGAGTTGACTGAAACCTAGGGTGGCCCAGTCTTTTTGGAGAAACCGCTAATTCTTCTTCCAACTGAAGGGAAGAGGGGTGGTGTATCTCATCAAAGGATGAGAAAGTTGACTGAGACCTAGGACGGCCCAGAAGTTTTGGAGAAACCACTAACTCTTCTTCCAACTGAAGGAAAGAGGGATGGTGTGTCTCATCAAAAGATGAGAAAGTTGACTGAGACCAAGGACGGCCCAATCTTTTAGGAGAAATCATAAAGTCCTCTGGAAACTGAATGGAAGAGGGGTGGTGTTTCTCACCAAGAAGTTGCACTTCAGCCTGAAACATTGAAGCAACTGTAACCTGTGATTTGGATTCACTGGAGGTAAAGGGGAGTTCTCCCCAGATAAGCTTTCCAACGTTGGTATCTATAAGACTGATACCGCGGAAAGTCTCATTTGATTTAAAAAATTTGTTAAAATAATCAGACCCGATTAATAAACCTAAGTCCGATACCTTATTCCCAATGGGATAAGGATTAGCTAGAGGAACGCGATGTTTCCTTAGTATTTTTGTTATCTTGGCCAATCCTGGGATACATATGTCCGTAGAAAGGTGATCAACAACGATAGCAGAGACAGAAATGGGTCCATCATTTGTTTTAATTTTTAAAGTTACGACATCATGTGACATAGCTATGCCCTTTTGATTGATGCCATTAATGGCCAAATCGATTTTGGAGTGCGGAACACACTGCAAGGCCTTTACTACCGAACGAGACACAAGACTTCTCTGAGATCCTTGGTCGTAAAGTGTCCTTATAGGTATAGTCTTTCCTTCTTTGTATACCGATAGATCCGCTAAAGGTAAAATAACTCCCCTCTTTGTTGAAAGTTGAGCTGTTAAATTATTTACAGTCTCCTGAAAAGGAGATGTAGGTCGTGTCTATTGGGAAACATTTGCCTTTGGATTCCCTTCTTGACTACAAAACACAACATGGTGGTCAGTTGCCTTACACTTAAAACAAGGCCTCATGTTTTTACAGTTGACGGTTGTGTGGGTTTGAGCCAGATACCTTTCACATCAACCTTGGGCCCTGACAACCTGTTGCCTTAATTCTGGTGTAGGAAGCAATGTATATTCTGAAGGGTATTTTGGTCAATTACAAAATCTGCAAGTTATAACTTTACTTCCAGTATTCTGACTAGATGAGTCAGAAATTTGAACAGTTTGTTGTGAAGCTTGGGATTTTGTCCCCGTAGTAGTTAAAATAGTTGATGTCTTCGGTTTAGCTCCTGTGGACTTCTGGTTATTTTGTGATTGTTGTGAGGCATTGATCTTTTTAGTTTCTTTAGATTCTAAAGAGGGCTGCTTAGAAGCTTCCAAAAAGGAGAGGGCTTGATCTACCATCTCGAGGAGAAACTCCAGAGTCCAATTTTCCTTGTTCTTGCTCCATGGTATTTTATCCTTTATTTCCTGAGGAATTTTCTGGGCCAGGAGAGAACCGACAATAATAGAGAAGCTATTACAATCACCAATTATCCCTTTTGTCCTAAGGGATTCAATACAGCAGTAAACATCTACTTTGAATTTGAAGTTGTACTTTGGAGGGTGAAGTCTATTTAATTTAAAAATGAGCGTTTCGATCACTTTGGCTTTATTACCAAAGTCCTTTTTGAGGAGATTCAAAACAATCTCATAGTTGTCCCCGACCAGTGAGTAGCCAGAAACGAGGTTAAGAGCATTACCCTTTAAACAATCAAAAAGGACCTCTAATTTAATAACATTTTCATAGCCTCGACCTTCAACAATAGATTAGAACACCTCGAGAAAAAGATCAAATTGGAGGATCTCACCTGAGAATATTGGCAATTTCTTTTGAGGTGGCCGGTATAATTCGGGCTTGTTATGATTCCCGGAACAACAAGAACTCCTCTTCGGAGAACAAGGGGTAGAAGAATCCCTGCTCGATTTTTTATTAGAGTTCAGGTATTCTGTTGCCATGTTTATTTGATTTCGAAAAGTCCTTTGAATTTTATAACATTCGGCATCGTCTGCAATGTATGAAGCAACATCTTGACTGTCGTGAATAATCTTATCACTCTCGTCAAGTTTTAAACTAATCCCTTCAAGCATTTGAGAGATTGTAAAAATTAGTGTATTTGAAGGGTTAGGGCTTGATAGTAATTCTCCAAGTTCGGTAGAAGCATGACTAAGGCGGTTCCTTTGTGCCTCTCTTACCTTCCTTGCTGTCCTTAACTCCTTTTGGTCAGTAAATTGTATGTTATGAAGATCAAAATGGTTCTGAACCATAGTGGCATCTGATTCTTGAGTGGGTCGGGAACAGGTTTCTTAGCTCGAGGTTTCTTTGGCTTCTTTGCCTTTTTGTCAGAAAATCCTGCTGCAGACATATTCGAACTTTTATATAAAAAGGTATATAATATAAACTTGTAACGAAACATTTAAAAATTAAAATTTATAGTGCTAAAGCAATCACAAAAAATATATAAACTAGTTTAAAAACCAAAAAAAAAGTATCTGAGGAATAAAAAGTCCAAAGGGAGAAAAAATATCTTAAATCACTCTATGAAGCAAAATAAAATATATATATACATATATATATATATATATTTAAAAAATAAAAAATAGCGCAAAGTTCTAAGGATTAAAATTCCATAGAAAATACTAAGAAACAAAACAGGAATAAAAATTAATGTCTAAGTCCGCAGATCCGCAGAAAATGAAAAAAATAATAACAAAAATATTTCTATATTGAAACTTTATATTAAAAAATATATATCGAAAAAGTAGCAAATTTAATGTACGCTTTAAAAATGAATTAAAAAAATCGTCCACAAAAAAATTTGGAAAGAAAGAAAAGGAATAAGAAAATGATAATAATAATAATAATAATAATAATAATAATAATAATAATAATAATAATAATAATAATAATAATAATAATAAGAAGAAGAAGAAGAAGAAGAAGAAGAAGAAGAAGAAGAAGAAGAAGAAGAATTATAATAATAATAATAATAATAATAATAATAATAATAATAATAATAATAATAATAATAATAATAATAATAATAAAATAATAATATTATTAATAATAATAATAATAAGTAATTAATAATAATAATAATAATAATAATAATAATAATAATAATAATAATAATAATAATAATAATAATAATAATAATATAATAATAATAATAATAATAATAATAATAATAATAATAATAATAATAATAATAATAATAATAATAATAATAATAATAATAATAATAATAATAATAATAATAATAATAATAATAATAATAATAATAATAATAATAATAATAATAATAATAATAATAATAATAATAATAATAATAATAATAATAATAATAATAATAATAATAATAATAATAATAATAATAATAAAAAGAGAAAAAAGAGAAAAAAATACCCCTTTTCAAACACGTGTTTGTGTGTGTGAGTAAGAATTTCAAGCCCGAAAAATTAATTCAATTAAATTAAGATTAAATTTAAATTTAAATTCAAATTTAAATGAAATTAAATTCAATTTTAAATTACGTTCCCTCTTCGAGTTTGAAAAGTAATAAATTTCAAATAATTATAAAGAAACTCGAGAAAAAGGTAATAAATTTGATAAGATTTCTTAAACATTCAATGTTCTTGTTCGGCGGCGTTACAAGAACAACATAGAACACAGGTACAAGAACAATGAACATTTTAAAATGGTACAATGTTTTAAGGAACATGAACACTGTTCTGAATTTCCCCGCAAAAGTAAAAGAGACCGCGTGAGAGTGATTGATTTCCAGTAAGCGCTAAAACCGAAAGTCTTAACGCTGAAGGGGGAAAGAATGGGAAGTGCAATATGAACCAGCGATTCGAATGGAGCATATGTTAGTTATTAAATTTTTTTTCCTTTATTTTTTTTTATTTTCGTTGAGCGCCATTAATGTAAAGAATTTTTTAGGCACGTCCGATTGAGAGAAAAAAGAGAGAAAGAATGATATAGAGAGAATATATGAAACCCCAATTTTTCGGTTTAATTTCTTAATTCCCCCAATTTTTATTCGGAGTTATGAAAATTCTTGTCACATCCGTTATATGCTCTTGCTCTTACCTGCAAATGCGACCTGTTTGCAATGAATCGAGAGTTAAAAAAGCCAAATAAATGTAGCTTTATCAAAAATAAAATAGATATATTTACAGGATGATGGCTTATTTACAATATATTTGTTTTTTGTAATGTTAAACCCTCCTCTGCCTCCTTCGTACTCGACAAAGGAACGATTACAAAGTCTACGTCAATGAATAGATCTTTGTAAACACCTTTTAGATTGAAGGAAGTATGAGAGATTTAGTGGCGAAACAAAGGATAGATGTTTCTATGTTTCACTATTGCCTAAAAAACAGAGAAATATTTATTCGGCTGGTTCTATTCTAATGTCAATAGATAGGAACAATGCTTGCTATTATCAAACTAGATTAATTGTGTGTGTGATACATAAAAAACAAAGCTATACTTACATAAAATGTCTGCTACTCCAATATAAACATATATACTTACGAATATGAAGAAACAGAAAGTATGCAAAATACAAAATACACTTAAAAAGAAAAAAGGGGTACACTTGCACAAAAAGGTACACTTTATATAAAAAAAACAGATCAAGAAGCTATGGTTTCTAAACCTTGCAATAAGAGCACAGATGTGTAACTCTGAAAGAGCCCATATTCGTGACT
The DNA here is from genome assembly GCA_009176605.1 of Armadillidium nasatum. Lineage (NCBI taxonomy): Eukaryota > Metazoa > Arthropoda > Malacostraca > Isopoda > Armadillidiidae > Armadillidium > Armadillidium nasatum. The sequence goes on along the minus strand of SEYY01001168.1, from coordinate 80,895 downwards.
GTATTAAAAGAGCCCTGAATTGTGACTGGCCCACCCAAGCCTTGGGTATGGCACATAGTTACAAAAAACAAAACAAAATTCCTTTGCAATAGTTGCGCAAAGAAAATGAGTTCTTTGCATAAACAAAAATTCCAATTGCTGATAAAAGTACTACCCTGCTCCCCCCATGTAATAGAATGGAGGTATTAAGCGGGCTATAATAAATCTGCAATACTAATAATACTAATAATAATAATAATAATAATCATTTGAAAAAAAAAAAAAAAAAAAAAAATATATAATATATATATATATATATATATATATATATATATATATATATATATATATATATATATATATATATATATATATATATATATATATATATATGTGTGTGTGTGTGTGTGTGTGTGTGTGTGTGTGTGAATGTGTGCGTGTGTGTGTTTACCTTCTGTAATGTATGGGTGTGAAACATAGATGATAAGTGCTCAAGCGAGTAAAAGTTTGAATGCCTTTGAGATGAAAGGTTTGAGAGAGATATGTAAATTGAGGAGGATGGATAGGATTAGAAATGAAAGAATAAAGAAGATGTGTAAATGGAAGAGGGGTGTAGTGGATAGAGCGGAGGAAAGTTTGCTAAAATGAGTTGGACGTATGTGTAGAATAAAAGAGGAAAAAATGGAGAGGAAGTTACTTAGATCCGAGGTGGATGGGGGTAAGAGGGGGAAGGCCAAAGTGGAGACGGATGGATGGAGTGTGAGAGCTGTCAATTATTCTCACCACTTCTCAATCTTTCGATTGCGATTTTCCATGTTTATATATTTTCATACTTTACTTGCACAACTCAGAAATGATGCCTAACTTCTGGTAACAGAAACAGAATGCAGCGGTCATGTTTATCAGATCTAAGATAACAGTGCTTATATATAATTTAAATATTAGTTGATATATATATATATATATATATATATATATATATATATATATATATATATATATATATATATATATATATATATATATATATATATATATATATATATATATATATATATATATATATATATATATATATATATATATATATATATATATATATATATATATATATATATATATATATATATATATATATATATATATATATATATATATATATATATATATATATATATATATATATATATATATATATATATATATATATATATATATATATATATATATATATATATATATATATATATATATATATATATATATATATATATATATATATATATATATATATATATATATATATATATATATATATATACTATATATATATATATATATATATATATATATATATATATATATATATATATATATATATATATATATATATATATATATATATATATATATATATATATATATATATATCTTCTTCGAAAACGCACAACTCAAACCTTCATCTGTTCTTAATATTCTTGGCGTATCCTTTTCTTGTGATCTTTCCTAAGCATGTTTCTAAGAGGTTGGGTGTTTTGAGACACCTACAGAATTATTTCACCCTACCGCAGTTGCTTTATTTCTATAGGGATGTTGTCCGTCTCTGTGGAGTATGATTCGCACATCTGGGGTGGTTCCACTCATACAGAACTCCTTGAGAAGGTGGAGACTAGGGCTTTTCGTCTCATCAACTCTTCTGCTCTTACTAACTCTCTCCAATCTTTTTCTGCCAGTGGATTTCTTGCGTCACTCTCTCTTTACTATCGCTATTACAATGAAAACTGCTCTTCTGAACTCTCTTGTTGTATACCTCCTCTATTGAGAAGAGCTCGTGCGATGCGCCTTTCTACACAGTCTCATCCTTTCTCTGTCTAACTCTCCAACCCCAGACGAAATCGCTATGCTTATCTTACATATACTCTACCTGTAAAATCTGGAACACTGTCCCTTTATCTATTTTCCCAACTTCCTCTGACTTGTATACTTCAAACGCCGTTTATCTGGACATGTTGGCCACCATCGACCAAGATAGATTTTTCCCAACTCCGGTAGAATTTGGTAGTCCTCCGGCCTTTGCCTACTGGAGATATAAAGTATATATATATATATATATATATATATATATATATATATATATATATATATATATATATATATATATATATATATATATATATATATATATATACATATTCGAAGCCAATAGATGAAAACCGTGATGCCGTGGTTATGGAAGGTAACAGAAAAGAATAGATGAAAACCGTGATGCCGTGGTTATGGAAGGTAACAGAAAAGAACATGAAAACTATATAGCGTGCAGGCTTTAGTTCCTTGCTGGAATGTGTTGTCATATGAAACGGGATTTAGTGATTTCTTAAATTTAGAAAGGAAAAAAAAGTTCTGTCTTATGAAACATGTCAGTTAAGTCATTGTGATCTGATGCTTGAGTGCTAATTACTAATTAAATTTATAAGGGTCAGTATCCTCATATAACATTCAAAATAATATAAGGTAAAAGCTTTGTAAAAAATCTGTAGCCCCGACTCCTACTTCGGTTTCGGCTCCGACTCCAATTCAAGAACTGGCCCCGAAAGTTCTCACGAAATAACATGGGAACTTGAAGAAGTCAATTTAAATCATCGGATATGCCGATTAATCCACATATATACCGATATATCAGTAAAATAACCGATGCTACCCTAAAAGGACTCATGAAAGAGAGTGAGATCTTGGAGGGTCTACAGATAACCGTCCGGCTGTTGAATTAACTCTGGTATCGTTTCTTTGGAATTCGGTTCAAAAACCTTTCACAAAGGCCTTAAGAAAGAGCTTGAGGTGAATTTCATTCAAATTCCCCTCAAAAAGGGCCTGGAAAGAGCGTGAGAACTGGAAGTACCGGAATATCTAACGATAATATCGGCATATAATTCGTTAATCTAGACTAATAATATTGGTCTTACCCTTGATGTTGAGGTCCTTTCTACTATATATATATATATATATATATATATATATATATATATATATATATATATATATATATATATATATATATATATATATATATATATATATATATATATATATATATATATATATATATATATATATATATATATATATGAGAGAGAGAGAGAGAGAGAGAGAGAGAGAGAGAGAGAGAGAGAGAGAGAGAGAGAGAGAGAGAAGAGAGAGAGAGAGAAAAAAAAAATATATATTTTTCTATTTTTTTATAATTTATTTTTTATTTTAATATTATTATTATTTTTTATTTTTTTAATTTTTTATTTATTTTTTTGTGGTGTTTCTGGATTTCTATTAAAGAGGACGTAATGAAAGTTGAAATATTTTGCTTTAATTTGTGTATCTTTCAAAATGAGTTTGGAATGAAATTTTTAACAGTTTCCAAATTCGGTTCCATAAAAGGTCGTGAAATCAATTCCCAAAAGTAAACTCTCAACGAACACTAAAACTTTTCCCATTTTTACTTATCTTATGTAAAATTTTGAATATATTTTATAAGGAGAGTGGAAAAATTATATTTTAAGGACCAAAAGATGCAATCTACGATCTAAAAGGGACAAAAGTCAAACCTTAATAATAAAGTGATTTAAAATTCCAAAACGCTATTTTTCTCTCGTATTCGAAGAAGAAAACTGAAAAGGAAAGGCTAAACAGAAAGAGACGTAAGAAGCTTATGAGCTTTATGGACAACTTATCAAAAGTCAATTATCAATAGAATTTTTTAGTCTTTGATCATTACGCAGGGCAAAATGTTCTATTTCTTTTTAACAATAATAATAATAATAATAATAATATAATAATAATAATAATAATAATAATAATAATAATAATAATAATAATAATAATAATAATAATAATAATAATATAATAATGATAATAATAAAAATAATAATAAAAATATATTTCTATTTTGAATTATTTTTATTTTTTAATTAATATTATTTATTTTATTATTATTATTATTATTGCAGTATTGATGCTGAAATAATAATTATTATTATTATCATGGAAAAATAATTATTATATTAATGAATATTTCGAAGGAATTAAATATTCAAGTTATTTAGATTTTTCAAAATGTTTTGTATACTGTTGCTTTAAACTGAGCAATCACAAATAAATTAGTCTTTCGAAATTGTGAAGCTTACAGCGAACTTTTAAATATGAAATCTTAAAAATAGCTTTTCGATATGAAAACGTATTGATAACTTTTTCGCTATAAAAAGCATGAAGACAACTTTTCAGTATGAAAGCTTGAAGATAACTTTGCGATGTGAAATCAAATTGAGAACTGATTTTATTAAAAATAGCAACCTCCTATTTTAATTTTAGTGCTAGCTATTTTTATTGATTTAACTACAAGATTTTATTTTTATCTATATAAATATTATAATTTTTATAGACTCCGGAGGAGGGATGGCTCCAGCCCTTTTGGGTGGAGTCATTAACAGAAAAAAATATACGATTTATACTTACATTTTTTTAATGAATACTCACTACCCTGGAGAAATTTTACTTTTATTCAGATTCGGAGTCAGAGTCTTCTTCTCTGAAGTGCACTCTTGCAGTCACAGCTGCTTTCCGAACTGGTCTGACAGTTCCCGAAGGTGTTTCCATTGAATGACGGGATATTGAAGTGGTAGGCTGAGCAGATGTCCCAGGCGTTGAGGATACAGCTGACGAAGGCATTGATCCGGTTGAAGTGGAAGTGATGGTTGAGATGACCCACTGTGGGTTAAAGAAAGTTCCAGGGGATACAAAAGTTTGACAGGATATAGACTGATTTGTCCTCCTGGTGCTTTCACGAAGACTGATCGAACTTTTCCATCATCTCCATACATCAATTTAGTGACGATTCCCATTTGCCAAAATGGTCTGTCTTTTACAGGACTGCGGATCAGCACTACATCGTCGACCTTAACCAGATTATCCCATCTGGTTTGATATAAATCTCGACAGGTCTTCTCGAAGGCTTAATAGATATTCCTCGTACCACCTTGTTCTAAAATCTTCAAATTTGTCAGATGATTTTTTTAGGGCTTTAATCAAAGCATTTCGAGACGATGAAGGAGACATCGCCATAAGATCAGAATTATCTTCTTTTCTTATTACCATACTTGGTTCTGGAATGTGGTTTTAAAAAGCAATTTGGTGTGAGAGGTATCACATCATTTGAACTTGAAGTATAAGTCAGAGGACGAGAGTTTATAGCATCAGTTATTTCTGAGAGAGTTGTTATAAAGCTGAAATATTCGACAGAAGATCTTCCAATTGTCTTCAGTAGACAGCTTTTGACCACTTTCACCATTCTCTCCCACAGGCTAGCAGTCCATGGACTGTATAAGTGGTACTCGATGATGCTTTATTTGATTTTTACGAAGAAACTCTTTTCCATTCTCTGAAACCACAAATGACTCGAATGAATTCACTCCTTGTATAAAGGAACGTGCATTATCACTATAAACTGCATCTGGCACTCCATAGAGATTTACAAAACGTTGAAATGATTTTACAAATGATTCAGAAGACATATCAGGAACCAGAATCTAAATGAATAGCTCTTATGCTAAGACATGTATAAATTAAGATATACATTTTTTGAGATTGAGGTGAGCCTTTTACTTTCACCCACCAATGTTTGGTATAATCTATACCCACATTCTTATAAGGCCGAAAAAGTTCCACTTGAGCTTTTGAAAAATTTGTGAAGCGAGGATAATTGAATGCAAAACTGTTGTATTTTTTTGCACACTATGCATTCTGATATGACTTTTCGAATAGTATTTCTAGCAGAGGTGATCCAATAACCTCTCAGACGAATGTTGGTTAGAGTGGCTTGAATGCCAAGATGTTTACAATCAAAATGGGCGTTTCGAATAAAAAGAAATGTCAAATGATGATTTTTCCCCATCAGGATTGGATTTAAAACATCAAAGTCATAATAATTAGAACGAGCCAATCTACCTTTGCTTCTAATGAGCTCTAAATCATCTAGAAATAAATTTAAATTGTTTACCAAATCTGGTGGTGGTTCATTTAACGAAGCATCCTCTTTCACTCTTCTTAAAAAGGCAAGCTCTTTCGGAAAAGATTCTTCCTGCATTCTTTTTAGGCAATATATTCGAGCTTTGGAATCACAATCAATGTTGATTCCTCTAGAAAGTGCTGAAAACTTATATAAAAGAGCACAAACTCTAAAAAGAACATTTAAATTAGAAAAATTTTCAAATTTAATAACAGGAAGATTAGTACTTACATTGACAGTCGCAAGCACTAGAGAAGAATTATTTTCGGAACTCTCCCATCCATAATCAGGCCAGTATATGGGTGCAGAATCCAGCCATTCAGGGTCCATGCTGCCAAAATGACAAATTTTTTCGAAACTCGGATATATTTAATCCTCTGGTGAGTAGGTCGGCTGGGTTTTCTTCAGACCTCACGAAACGAAATTCAGGAATTAGATTATGGTCTTCTTTTAATGAAGAAACCATTTTTTTAATATCTTGTATTCTATTCTTTATGAATACACTTTTGTTTTTTCTTCCCCCACGTAGTATCCAGGCCAAAGGACACTTGTGAATCCGAAAATATATTTAAAGTTTTAAACTTTGAATCTTGAAAGCATCCTAGAACTTGAGGTAAGCATTTCAATGCCAAAAAAACTGATAAAAGCTCCAAGCATGGCAGTGTTCTCCCTTTCAAAGGAGCGACTTTTCCCTTAGACCAAAGAATGCTGGGTGCTTTGGTGTTTGAAGAGATACATACATTACGAAGCCATAGCATGAAGAACTTGCATCACAAAAAATGTTAAGCGACAAGTTGGAGCCCTCGGTCTCAAAACAAGATCTTTCGAAAGTAATTTCTTTTCAAAGAAATTAAATCTAGACGCAACTTTTCCCATAAGGTCTTCAATTCTTCGTTGATTTCATCGTCCCAACTCATTTCCTGTTCCCACGTCTTCCTCATGAGAATACGCCCACGTATTGTAACTGGAAGAAACAGTGATAAGGGGTCGAAAACTTTAGATATTTGAGAGAGAAGTTGACGTTTCGAATTGGCCGAGTTTATTTCAAAATCACTCAAGCAACATCATTCGAAAACTTGTTCGTAAAATATAAAATCTTAAAAATAAAAAGTCATTGCGAAAAGGGGGTGGAGTATTCTTACCTCTCCATTTTTTAATTATCGTACCTTTATTATCTAATCTAATTCCGCAATAATGAAGAAAGTAGTGGTATTATCTTATACAGATTACGAGAAAATGAAAACTATATATGAATACCAACAACAAAACAATTGCAACAGCAACAACAACAACAACAACAACAACAACAACAACCTTATAGTTTATACGTTCCTAAAGCTGAAAAATTAAACAATCATGAAAAGGAATTGTCTCGTATATTAAATTAGAATATGAATATTCATGATAAAAATTATTTTCTATCAGAATGCAATACAATCATTAGTGGACTTAAAAGAATTGCAGCATCAATCTTTATCAAGTAATTCTACAGGAAAAACAGTGCCAATGACAACATGTAATGAGCAAGAAGAAAAAGGATTTCAACATATTTTAGAATAGTGTCTATCTAGAAGATCTAAAAATAATGGAATAGCGTTATGCAATATTTTAAAAGACCAGATTTTATGGAATAATTCAGAAAGATTTTTAAAGATGGAGAATCAGTTGCAGAATCAAACATTGTAGATCTCCTGTCAGATCTCACAAGAGAGTGGAAGAAACCACCAATAACAGGATGGCACAAGATTAAACAAGAACTTCAAGCTATTAATTTCCCAAAAAGCCTAATACAAAATAAACTAAGATTATCTGATTTGGAAAACATTCCATATTGTCCCAGGCCCGAATAACTCTTCCATGTACCTCAAAAGTAGGGATGGAGTGAAGTATCGGTATCGGTATCGGCAAGTATCGGCATATTTTCCGATACTGTATCGGTATCGGTATCGACCTTTTCAGTATCGTTATCGGTATCGGCAAAATTTTTGGATAAGAGTAAATTATCGGTATCGTAGTATCGGCAAGTATCGGCATATTTTTAGGTATCGGGTATCGGGTATCGGTAAAAATTTTGGTATCGCTCCATCCCTACTCAAAAGGAAAATGTAAATACTCAATACCCTCAGGCTGAAAGATGAAGAAGAAAAGCAAGTTTACTTCGTAAATGGATAAGAACCTGATTTTTCATGTTTCCTGTATAAATGTTTGAATTTTTTCATTGTATGCATGGTCTTAAAGAAATATTTAATATAAGCAATTTGTTTTTATTTCCTTTATAAATATCCTTGGTTATTAGCAATTTATTACTTTTTATATAAATATTGTTGTTTATTTGTTTGTATATCATTTTTCATCATGAATCCAAAGGAAGTGGTAGATTAATATTATTATGACGTAAGTTGTCATCATAGTTATGGCGGATTTTCTAGATTTACGTCACAGTTTCTTCATGTAAATAAAAAAGACTTGAAAGAATATTTATCGGGGGAAGACGCGTTCACGTTATATAGATATACACGCAAAAAATCAAAGAGTCATAAAACTGAAGTTTATGACACTGATCATACATGGGAACTAGATTTAACTGATATCATTAAGTATAGTTCGCATAATAATGGATTTCGTTATATATTATTCGTCACTGATGTATGTTCAAGATATTTATGGTTTAAACCTCTAAAAGATAAAAAGTTTTACACCGTGAGAGAGAATTAGCGAAGATGACAGATACCCAAAGTTCATGTGGACAGATAAAGGAACAGAGTTCCTGAGTAAATAATTCCAAGCTATTATTACCGAATACAGTATAGGATATTATAACACTTTTTAGGTGAATAAAGCCGCAATAGTTGAACGTGTACTATAAACTATCAAAGAAAGAATGCTTAGATATTTTACTAAAATGAATACTTTTAAGTATAACGATATTTTAAAGGACTTGCCATATTCGTATAATCGATTAGTATAATAAATAATATAAAATTCATCTTTCAGTATCACAAGTTAATTAAGTACATAAGCTATGTTCTTGTACAAGTAAGCACTTGTCTGCAAGCAAACAGGAACAGGGAAACTAAAGATTTAATAATGTATATTCAGTATATCATCTTTAATTTTTATTCTTTTAATGTTGAATTCATATTCAAAACTGAATTATTAACTATAGTTTTCGGTTTATCTAAGTCTGTGCAGATTTATTTCCAATCTTTATTTTACTTCTATTAATTTTTATTTTTTTATTTTATTATTTTACTTTAATTTATTTTATTTATATTTTATTTTTCATTTTACTTTTATTTTATTTTTATTTTATTTTTATTTTATTTTTATTTTAATATTTTATTTAATTTGTAAGATTTATTATTTAAATTTCATGTTCTTTATATTTATTTCTTTTAAATTTTATAGCTTAAAGCAGTAAAGCAGAAAAATAATTAATCACATGGACACATGTACGCGCACACACTCAAGCACGCATAAAAACACTCACATATATGAACACACATATATAAATGTACATTTAATACATTTGCCTTAAAATATCACAACCCCAATACAATTTATATATATTTATATTTACTCTTGCATTTTATACATACTCAGTTCCCTCTCGCAAGCACTCCCATAACACTTATCAGATGAATTGCATGCATTTCTACCCTAATTTTCTCAATGCATTCCTTTAAATGTACTTAACCTATCTTCAATCACTATGGATATGACTAAAGCTATTCCTACCTGATCTGCTAGTCGTAGAACTTCACATTCATTATTCACCTTAATACTATTCAACAATTATTTTGATGCACCAAGGTTATCCGAACTTCATCAATAAAGGGAGATTAAATCCAATGTATCTTCTATCTAGCATACAAATCGCAGAACTTTACACTTATGTTCAGCCTAAACTTATGAGGCGTATCTTAAATTATTACATTTAACTTGCATTACTAACAAAGGCATATCCAAATATAGTCCTTCTTCCATATAAAGCATATTATTAACTAATCTTTCACATACATTACTCACTCTATACCCAGTTAATTCAATATTCAATTTAGTTTTCAGCAATTAGACAGAATCAATTGTATGCTAGCATCTCTTTAGCTCGTACATTTCTTATTCGAAAACATACGTTTTCGCTACATTTAACTTAAATTTACCATTATTACAGATAGAAGGTAAGAAATTTTGTATCGATTTTCTACGATTCAACAAGGCATATTTAAATGGTAGCTATTAACAAAGTTATTTTCTCAAGCTTACAAAATCCTCCGAGTAAAAATATTTTTTATAGGGGTCTGAATCCAAGGGGTGCTTCTTTTTACTTTTTTCACTAAATGCTTCAAAAACTGTATAATAATTTAGATTTTAAATTTTTTTTTAAAGAATTGGAAAATGATCGTAAGATATCGATAATACCTTGTAGCTTAAATAGTTTGACTCCCACAAAATCATTGGAAATTTTAGAATTTTCATTTTTTGGAAAATTTTGATATTCAAATGAATGTTTTTATATTAACCGTAATTCAATAGCAAGCAAACTTCATGAAAAAACTTCCTCTTACTGTCTCTAACTCATATAGAAAGTTTGAAAATCATCTATGAGTACAGTTTTTTGGGTAAATATTTTTCTCTAAAATGTTTTATTTCGTTGTAATTGCCGAAGACTTACATTCTTATTGTTGTCTATGAACAACATCCTATGTTTGAGTGGTCATATTTCAGTAACAATTTGGAAATATGAAAAACTAAATTACATATTTGGAATCAGGAAATTATTTTCTATAAAAATATCGCAAACAAGTTGTATATATTTTAAAATTCTTTGTGATTACCATATGCCTCCTGATTCGAGGTCGTTCGACATGTTTACTTAAAAAGTCATTTTCACAGGAACCGTTTGGAATAATGAAAAACTTATAAGAGATTTAGAATCAGCAAAGATTTTACTAAAAATCTTTTGAAAAATACACAACAGGTGGAATTTTTTTTTTAACCCCCAAAAGTTGGGGCTCTTCAGTTGGAGAGTTAAGCTTCGAGCGTACCTTAAATGAGTAGTCATATCTCAGCAGTCATTTGAAATTTTAAAATTTTAATTTCATATTTGGAATTGTGAGAAAATTTTCTATAAAAATTTCAACAAATTTTTTTACAAATTTACAAAAAAAAAAAAAAAAAAAAAAAAAAAAAAAAAAATCTATTGTGGGCCCATATGCCCTCAAATTCAAAGTTAACATGTGATACTTGAATAGTCTTTTAATCAGAAACCGTTTGGAATTATGAAAAACTAATTACAGATTTGAAATCAGCATAGACTTTAATAAGGAAAAACAGATGGAAGAAATTTTACCATAAAAGTTAATGTGGGATCACTCCATACTTTAGGTGGTCACATTTCAGAAACCATTTGGAATTATGGAAACTAATTATATATTTGGAATCAGGAGAAAATTTTTAATACAAATATCTACAAAATTTTTAAAATTGAAAAGATTTCTTTGTGGGCCCCTTATGAAGAAAAATTCAAGGTCGCTCGACAAGTGTCACATTGTCTTTTTCCCAGGAACCTTGTGGAATTATGAAAAGATTCTTATATATTTGGAATCAGCAAAGATTAAATAATAAAATATTAAAAAAAAAATCAGGAAATTTTTTCACCCTCAAAAGATGGGGTAATAATGGGAAAGGGTTCTCTTAACATATATTTTAGGACTTTTATTTAGCCCTCTCTAAATAATCTATGTAAAGATTTCACGAGATATCACTACAAATCATCTTCAGCATAATAATCACCTTCCTTTCCTAATATATGAGCCACTTTCATGATTCCAAGCAACCTTATTTTTAATACTTGACAACACAAACTCACTCACCTAAAGGATCTTAAACTTTAATCTACTAAAACTTTAAGAAATATTAAGAAGCAGTTAAAAACCCAAATTTCAAGTAGGATACTAAGGTTCATTTTATTGAAGTTTTCCATCCACAAGTTTGAAAATCCAATCTAACTTCCAAACACACAAATACACACGAAACACAAGTACACACAACACACACACGCGCGTTAGGTGAGATTAGGAATCTGATGTATATGATTAAAGCATTGAATGAAACCAGAAAAGAGTGTGAAGAGGAAAAAATGGAAGATGATTTTATGTCTCATGTCCTTAAGGAAGGATAGAGATGATGTTTTGAATAGAGGAGGTTAGGAGAGGTTAGATAACTTGATGAATATGATTAAACCTTTAAAAGGAACCAGGAAAGAGGTTAAAGAGAAAAAGTGGGAGTTGAGGCCATGTTTTATGCAGTTTATGTTGTGAATAGTTGTGGTTAGGAGAAGTTAGGTGTCTGCAATAAATGATTAAAACTTTAAAAGAAACCAGAAAAGAGCATTAGGAGAAAATGTAGGGTGATGAGGCTATACCTCATGCCCCAAGGAAGAACAGAAACGGTGTTGTGACTAGAGGTGGTTAGGAGAGAGTAGGTTTTCCTATGAATGAATAAGCATGTAAAGAGATTAGGAAAGAGAGTGGGATACTAAAGTGACCAACGGAAGGAGAACCTAATGTTTCAGTAGCTCTGTTTCAATTCTTGGCAAAATTTTGCTATGGAATTCCCCATTAGCCTATCTTGAAATGGGCTCTATAGGTTCCCGAAAATGGCTTAAGAATGAAGGTAAATAGGTGTGAGCTCCCTGAAAGGTCTCAGGATAGAGCGAAAGAAAAATTGGGATCCAAATTGCTCATGAAAAAGCTTCGGAACCGAAAGTGGATCTGGATGTTGCGGTAGATCTGTTTTAATTTTTTCTGTGAATATCCTTTCATAACCCGTGATAAAAGACTCAGGAAAGAGCGTGAGGGCCAATTCCTCTTACATTTCTCTCAAAAAGAGCTCATTAAAGAGCGTGGGAAACGAAAGTGGTTCCAGGAAAGCCTTTGCTGCGGAATTCTTCTCAAAACCGCATTAGGAAAGAGTATAGTATAGATATGAGGATCCTGAAAAATGGGATGATGACGATATATGCCTCACTATCACCTAAAATGGTGTCCTTAAACCCCAAAAGATATCTTAAGGTCCCGAAAAAGTGTCAGGAAATTCGTTAGATTCACAAAACTGCAAATAAATTGACTATTTTCCTGTATGGTTCCTTTTTTCCCCTCAGGAAAAAAATGGCAACATTTTTTGCCCCTCAGGTAACTAGGATTCCATCAGATCACTTAAGGCTTATCTTGTTGCGAAAGTTGCTACCTATTCTACTATATATATATATATATATATATATATATATATATATATATATATATATATATATATATATATATATATATATATATATATATATATATATATATATATATATATATATATATATATATATATATATATATATATATATATATATATATATATATATATATATATATATATATATATATATATATATATATATATATATATATATATATATATATATATATTATATATATATATATATATATATATATATATATATATATATATATATATATATATATATATATATATATATATATATATATATATATATATATATATATATATATATATATATATATATATATATATATATATATATATATAATATATATACCAGTTGAAAATGGGTAAAATTGAAAAATGCGTTGAAACTGCTGCTTTACGGCAGCAAGGGATGTTTTTAGAGTGCCACAAAATCACTATTTAAGGTTGTTATACTAGGAAAGTAAGCGGAAGTCCACAAAGCGATAAGAATCATTGAAGGGAGATTGTTTCTCAAAGAATTCGTTTTCAAATTGGAAACCCAAATCTGTAATAATTTACAATGGGAAGCCAATCTTGAATAACTAGTTTAAGAAGAGTGTGAAAAGGATTTGCAGTTGTATTTTAATGTGAAAGCCTTCAATCCATGTTGTATTCCTTTAAAGGCATGTAAAAATTTATAAAATTATTTAAGAGGGGCTGCAAAAATGTTCTAGACAGGAAAGATGACCGTAAAGGATAGACGATATTCATATGCATCTTTTCGAAACTTTCAGAAGTAATCTCTAGAGGCTTCACTGGCAACATAAGTGTGACTATAAATTTTTGAGGCTCAACAATAATTGAATGTTTGAGCTCAAGTGCGAATATCTCTATCCATGTTTGGCCAGAAGAAGAGTGCAATCACTAAACAAAGAGTTATCAAACACCTTATTGTTCTTTTGATAACAGTGTTTGCAAGACTGGTATTACATGCGAGTCTTTCTCACTCTCTCATACCCAATTTGACTTACTTCCAAGATGATATTCATAGGGTAATTTTTATCCGGAAACACAATATGCACTTATAACCTTAGATACATAAATAACATTGAAACTTTGCTCAACTATATACCAGCTGGGCAGTCACCATCAATTTGTCCTCTTCAAAATTCCTAAAACTCAGAAATATCTCACTTGTGCTGATACAGAATGTTCTCTACAAAATAACTGACTCTTCCTGCTGACGTTGAAGGTTGCATATCAAAAGTGATGCACAAGAAAGCGTGTGGTGCCCTGTTCGAATTTTGCTTAGTAGACGTTAAACATATTTATTTACGCATTCCATCTCTTTGCCTCCACATTTTTATTCTATATATATATATATATATATATATATATATATATATATATATATATATATATATATATATATATATATATATATATATATATATATATATATATATATATATATATATATATATAGGGGGAGGATGTAGCGCCATCCGAAGCGATGCAAGTACCCCCCGCTGGGCTTAACACACGGGGTGATAGGATGGGCTAGACCATTCCTTTTCACCCCGTTGCCCTTTGGTTCGTTCCTTTTCGCGTTTCATCTTCTCAGAGGGTCTCTAGTGTACCTTTGACTCACTCTTGGAGTGCCTATGCTCCAACAACTTTCCTACTTCTTCACATGTGTCTACAAATTTACAAACGCTTACACTTACATTACCAATTAAATTAATCAAAATGGCGAAACATAAATCTGCCTCGGAGAATCCAAGAGGGGCGGATTCCAAACATAGCCCTTCATCCATTCCTTCCCCCATCACCACTTGGGAGTTGGTGGCCTCCGGTGATGGGGTTGGCGCCACCAAGACCTCTATGCCGACTTGCCTTGGTGCACGTTCTTCGTTTTCCATTAATTTCTGCAACATTCGCGGTCTTTTTTCTAATCTCCACTTTGTCGAACACCACCTCTCTTCTTCTAGACCTCATCTCTTATTCTTAACCGAAACTCAGGTGTTTGAGAGCTCTGACAGCAAGCCCTACTCTGTTTCCTCCTACTGTCTCTATCCTCAATTTTCAGCCAAAGGCGGATGTTGCGCATATATGCGCAATGATGTTGTCTGTTCTCGTGTCTCTAATTTGGAGTCTTCTGAATTCTCTAATTTATGGCTTAAACTTTCTTGCAACTCTACAACTAAATTCATTTGTTCTGTCTATTTATCTCCTAACTCTACAGACTATCCAAAATTCTTCGACTATCTTAACTCCAAAATAGAGCACATTCTTTCTTCTTCTCCTTTCTCCGAAATCATCATTTTAGGTGATTTCAATGTTCACCACCGCCAATGGCTTTCATCTAGTTCTCAAGATCCAGCTGGTGAACTTGCCTTCCAATTTTCTATCCAAAACAACCTTGAGCAGTTGGTGCATCTCCCTACCCGTATCCCTGACCGTCTTGGTGATGAACCAAACATTCTAGACCTTTTTCTAACTTCTAATCCTTCTCCTTATACTGTTAAACTCTTTCCTCCTCTGGGTTCATCCGATCATCCTTCTTATCTCCGTATCTTGTCCTGTCTCTTCAAGTCTTCCGCAAGAACGGCCCCCGCCTTCGGCGACTAGACGTTTCTGGCATTTCGGTGCCACTAACTGGTCTGACTTGCGGTCGTACTTCTCTGATTTTCCATGGAATGATTACTGTTTCCGTGGTAGGGGGCCCTCAGAATGTGCAGAGCGCATAACTGAGGTGATTCTCTCTGGCATGGAGGCGTACATTCCATATTCTTTCCCTTCCACTAAACCTAATAAACCTTGGTTTAACTCTGCTTGTTCTCGTGCTATCCGACACAGGGATGCTGCCTTCAGGGATTACCGTCGTCTTCAAACTCCAGAAACTCACGCAACTTATATTTCATCCCGGAATCGTGCAAAATCTATTCTTCGAGATACTAAAAACTCTTTCTCTCCGTCGCAAATGCAATAATCTTTCTGGCTCCTCTTCCTCTCGCCCTTTCTGGCATTTTTGCAAAAAATGTCAACTCTAACTTTGCTTCTTCCTCTTTCCCTCCTCTAGTATCTTCTGACGGTTCAACTGCCGTTTTGCCTTCCTCTAAAGCTGAACTCTTTGCTCAAACTTTTGCCTTAAATT